>JAJPUD010006900.1:93955-109732 GCA_023553655.1 Myrmecobius fasciatus | reverse complement strand
TACAAGTATTATGATCCCCATTTTTCAGGTAAGATTATGGGATTTTTCCACATTCACACTCCTACTTCACTAATATATTAATATTCTGAATATTTTTCCTGTTTTCCAAACATTTAGGTTACACAGGAAGTTTCATGTAAACATAACAGCAATAAAGTTTTATGATTATGGCAAATTTCAGGTCTAAAACCTGGAACACTGGGATTGCTTCTTGCTATTTCTACATAAAGAAGATAGAATAAATTTAGGAAAGGTACAGAAAAGAGTAAAAGAATTAGAGAAATAGAGGAATTTATAGACTAAGAAAAATAAGACTTCTCTGTCTCTAAAGAAAAAAAACTGAAAGAAAGTAGGAATGGTCTATAAAGCTGTGCAATGGCAATCCCTGTTCTCTAGGACTAAGAACCAACATTGAAGTTTAAAAAGGTTGTTTGGAGACAAGTAAAAAGATATTTCCTTTATTTGGACAAAATAAAAAGATCTTATTTATTTTGTTCATTGGTTAGTAAATAGAGAAAACTTACTCATAGAAGTAACATATACTTACAGTATGTCTCATTGGCCTGGAACAAGAAGAACGTAATATAAATTGATCACAATTTTCAAAGGTTCTTTTTTGTTTTTGATAAATAACATGAAATACAAAATCCTTCCTCACTCCCAGTAACTTCGGAGAAATAAACACTTCCTTATCTTGCCTTAACTTTCTACACTTTGAGAATTGTTACTTTTAAGAATAATACTATTTAAATCCCACTGGTTCTTAGCAACCCCTTAGAAAAACCTCTTTTTTTATAAGTTGACTTCAATTACAGAGTTCCTCAAAACTCTCTATATAAAAGAACATATATTTTAGAACAGAAACAATTAACAATTTTTAAGCAGTCATCCTAACTTTCTAAGCCCTTTTTCCTGCCTCTCCCCTTTAAGCATCTTTTCTGTCAGTTCTTCCTAGTAATATAGTTTATAGAATAGAAAATGCCTAGCAGTAATTTGGCCTCCCTGACTTCCCATGTGCTTAGAGCTATTGTTTTCAAACTTTTTTGATCCTATACCCTATAGGTTCAAAAAATTTTGAGCACATACATTATGTGGGTGTATGTGTGTGTATACACATACATATATATGTAAATATATGTATATATAATTTAGAAATTCTTAGCTGCATTAATAACTATGTTCATTATAAAACTTATGTAAAAATAAACATTTTAAAAGGATGAGATAAAAGTCAAATAATATTTGATCCTAGAGTCAATAGAAAGTCATTACTTACTTAATACTAGAATAACATTGTCAGACTTGAACTTTAGGGAAATCACTATGGCAGATGAGTGGAGGATGATATGGAATGCTAAACTATTTTAGGCAGAGAAATCAATTAATAGAGTACTAGAAAGATGTTGTTGGCAGGGAACACCACATATATTTATATCTTTTAAATTCAAATAGAAACAAGAGGGCAAGGGGAAAGGGTGGAGGGGAAGGATAAGGGAAGGATCCATCTTTGAAGGAAAGGTAAAGTAGCAGGTAGAAGTAAAGCAGAGGAGTCAGAGGGATAGGAAATATAACATATATACAAACATAAAATAAAGATCAAAGTAGAATTTATTAGGTTTAAAAAAAGTCATAGCAATTATGATCTCATACAGAGTTAAAGCTAAAACTGATTTAATCAAAAGAGAAAAATAGGTAACTGCACTATATATGTCAGCCATATTAATAAATATGGTTTTAGACTATTTAGAATAACTCAACAGTATAAGGGTGAGATATTGCTGTGGTGTAAGAAATGATGAGTTGGTACATTAAGAAAAATATGGGAAGAATTAGACTTATGAAAGGAAATGTTATCCATTTTCAGGGAAAAACAAAGAAGCATACTACAGTCTTATGTAGATGCATATGAATGTATATGTGTGTATGGAAATATACACATAATATGCATATTATTTATATGTATATGTATGTGTGTATGTATATATATATATATACATATGTATATATATATATATATATATAAAGAGATAGAAGCGTGTGGATAAATATATATATTTATTTATCCATGCTTAATAGCCTTCTGGGAAGAGGGGTGAGAGGAATGGGGAAAAAAAGAATATAATAAAAAGTGTAAAACAGAGAACAAAAGAAAACCTATAAGGAAAAAAAGAAATGATGAACAGCTCTGAACACAATATGTAGTATTATATAGGCTTTCTTAAAATGGAAATTTTTTGCTTTATATTTTGAGCCCTCTCATGTTCTTCTGTGCACATGGCAATTTTTTTCCTTTTTCTATTTTGTATATAAATCTTAAATAATTAATAAAAATTTTAGAAACAGAAATCATTGCTATCTTTAGAGAGAGAGAAATGAGGAAAATGACAAATGATGGAAAGGCACCAGATACACTGGAGCACTGATATTAGGACTGTGGATTGGTCCAGCCATTCTGGAAAACAATATGGAATTATGCCCAGAAGTTATCAAAACTGTTCGATCTTTCTGCCTACTTATAGCATTATTAGATTTATATCCCAAAGAAATTGAAGAATAATTTATATGCACAAAAATATTTCTAGCAGTTCTTTGCTTGATAGTCAAAAATTGGAAACTAAAAGAATGCTTGACTATTGGGGATAACTAAATAAATTGTGACAAGAATTTAATTGAATAACATAAATGATGTAATCAATAATTTCACAGGAAACTGGGCAGGCCTCTATGAACTAATGCATAATTAGAGAGCATAATTAAAACTGACACACTCTCTCTCTCTCCATATATATATATATGTATGTATATACATATATAAATAGATTATATATATAATCTATATCTACCCATGTATAAAGCAAACTATGTTATGAAGAAAAAGAATTTTGAAAGACTTTAGAGTTATGATTAATACAATAAATAGCCATTTAGTCCAAAAGAATAAAGGTCAAACATACCACTCATTTCTTGATAGATAATAAATTTAAAATACAGAAATATTTTAAGCATGTCTAATAGAGTGGTTTGTTTTTGCCAGAGTCTGTAGCCATATATTGAGGGCCTTATTTTTCAGATTCAACTGTGGTTTTTTGGGGTTGTTTTTGTTGTTGGTTTTGTTGGGGGAAGAGCTGTGTTTGGCTTTTTACCAGGGCAGAGCTTAGAAGGGGATATAAGGTAAAGAGAGGGACAGATTAATTTTTTAAATGCTTACTAATTTTAAAAATAAAATTTAAAATAGCATTTAATGCCACATTGACTTGAAATTAAGGGAGAAGAGCAATATTAATTTCTATAGTGCCTATTATGTGCCAGACTATGCTAAACACTTTTAAGTATGGTTATAGAGAGCCAGCCTTAGAGTCTGAAAGATCTGGGTTTAAGATTCAACATATACTGGTCATGTCACCCTAGGACCCTAAAAAACTCTCTAAGACTTTACATTATAGAATAGTTAACAATCTCCATTGGTAGAGGGAGTTTCCTTACATAAATAAAATCAAATCTAGTCCCTTTCCCCTCCAATATTATGCAAGTCATAACAGAAGTTAGATAAATAGAATGAGTAGGCAGCACCCAATTATGAGGGAAAAGTAGCTTTAAAAGGTAGAAACTATGGATATGAAATATATGAACAGAAAGATTGGCTAGTCAGATGAACACTTTGAGTGTTCTATGTGGTACTCATTAGAATGCTAAACACCTAGAGAGAGGAAAGTCTTTGGAGTGCTGCATATTCACCCATGGAGGATTTGTGAAGGCTGAAAAATGAAGAATTTTATAAGATGAAATAATGTGGACAGATTTCAGTCCTCAACACAGATGGCTATTGATGAGAACATGAACTCATGGAAGTAATGGTATATAGGTAAAGCACTATAATGGACATGGAGAATACATACAAAGATAGTGTAAGTCATTAATTCTGTTCTCAGATAAAAATAAAGAGAAAAATTATTCCTATTTGCAGATAATAAGATGGTTCACTGAGACAGAAAGAAGGCATTTCCCAGAGTTTCTTGTGTCTTTTCATTGAACCCGTTAAAATGTTCAATAAAGATACGAAATAATTCCACAAAAATCATCAGCTTTTCTGTGGACTACTAACAAAATTCAGTAGGAAATAATAAAGATGAATTGTTTCCAAAATGTATAAAGTATCTAGAAATTAAATTACAAAGACAAATTCAAGAATTATGTAAATACTGCTACAAAATTAAAAATAGCAACTTTGAAAAGCTCAAGATCTCTGATCAACACAATGAACAACAAATCCAGAAAACTAATTATGAAGAATGCTACTACTTTTCCTCTCCTCCCCAAGGAATTGAAGAACTCTTTGTGCAAAATAAAAGATGCATTTTTGACATGGCCAATGTAAGAATTTGTTTTGTTTGACTACATGTATTTTTATAGAAGTTCTGTTTTTCCTCTTTTGGAGTGGGGAGAGGAATGAAAAGGCAATAAATGCTTGTAAATTGACAAATAAAATATAATTTTAAAAAATAAAGGAAGATATCCTAAAGCTCAATTCTCACCATGTCACTCCCCTACTCAATTAGTTGCAGTGGCTCCCTATTACTTCCAGAATCAAAATTAAAATTAAAAATTAATGGTATTCAGAATCCTTCATAACTTATTACCTCCACCTTTCTGGTCTTTTTATACTTTATACCTTTCCCCAACATTAATTCTTTGATGCTCTTCAAATATGATGCTTCATCCCCTGACACCAGACATTGTCCCTGGCTCTCCCCATGCCTGATATGTTCTCCCTCATCATCTCTACCTTCTGGCTTCCCTGACTTCATTTAAATCTCAGCAGAAATCCCACCATCTATAGGAAACCCTTCTTGATCCCTCTTGATTCTAATGCTTTGCCTTTGTAGATTACTTCTGATTTCTCCTATATGTTACTTGTTTGTACATAGTTGTTTTGAGGTTGTCTCTCCATTAGACTGGGAGCTCCTTGAGAGCAGGGATTGTGTTTTGCCTTTCTTTATATCTCCACAATCTTTGTCATTGTATACAGTACCTGGTACATAACAGGTATTCAATTTAAAAAAAAATTAACTAAAGGAAGATAATTAAGTAGAAAGACATTCATTATTAATATTTGGTCATGCCAATAATGAAAATTATGATACTACCTAAATTTATTTATACACACACACACACACATATATATATATATGTATATATATATATATATTTGGAGCTATAAAATTAAATTCCCAAGGAGCAGTAATAAACACTTCATATAAATAGAATCCAATTCCTTTGGATAAGAAAAATGTCTAGAATCCAAAAAGAAGTAATGAGAGAAAAAAGCAGTAATGATGGGAGCCTAGCATTATCAGATCTCAAGCAGTAATCATCAAAACAATTTGTACTAGTAAAGGGAAAGAAGTAATAGATCACTGAATAGACTAGATAAGCAAATGAATATAGTAGTTTGGTGTTTGGAAATCCTGAAAACACAAATTTCTAAAATAATCAAGAAAACAATATATGCAATGACTATAATAATGTAAACAAAACACAGCTAAAGGCTGGTAAATTCAAATTAAATATTGAGAAACAATAATATTAATAATGACCTGATTATAAGTGAAATGAGCAGAACCAAGAGATCATTATACCCGGCAACAACAAGACTATATGATGATCATTTCTGATGGACATGGCTCTCTTCAACAATGAGATGATTCAAACTAGTTCTAATTGTTCAGTCACGAAGAGAGCTCTCTATACTCAGAGAGAGGACTGTGGGGAATGAGTGTGGTTCACAACATAGCATTTTCACTCTTTTTGTTGTTGTTTACTTACATTTTATTTTGCTTCTCTCAGTTTTTTTTTTCTTTTGGGTTTTTTTTTTTTACTGGTTTGATTTGATTTTTCTTGTGTGGCATGATAAGTGTATAAATATGTATGCATATATTGGATTTAACATATATTTCTACCATGCTTTAGCATGTATTGGACTACTTGCCATCTAGGGGAGGGCATGGGAGAAGAGAGGAAAATTAGAACACAAGGTTTTGCAAGGACTAATGTTGAAGAATTGTCCACTCATATGTTTTGAAAAATAAAAAAAAATAACAATAATAGTAATAATACTTGTACCATCTTGTAGAACTGTTATAGGCAAAAAAAAATGTAAACAGTGTAAATTCCCTATTGCTAAAAAAAAAAAGGTTGAATAAGAATTTAGATGACTGCCTGTTCAGGATTTTATAAAACACATTCCTAAATTAAATGGGCCATTGAATTATACAACCCCTTAAGATTCTGTAATTTATTGTCTCCTAATAGGATCATCTCTTAACTACTAAAGACCTAAGGCAGCTTTTTAAAAACTCAGTGTAGTGCTTGTGGAACAAGATTTGTACTCAAGAGCAAACACAAAAATATCACAAAATAAGAATCCAATCCTGTCATCTTGACAGTTAAGGGACAACTTCATGAAGGAACAAAAGAAGGCCTCTTTTTTTTTTAGATTTTAGGATCCATTTACTAAGTCACAGGCAAGCCAAACTGAAAATTTTCATAACTAGAACCAAATCCATAGTAATTGGAAGAAAACAAATCTCAACTTCAGTTAGACCAAGTTCATTGTGCCTGCTATTTTAATGTACTATTTTGTCATCCATAACACACAAAGACAGTAGGCTGTATTGATATCTCTTGTGGTAGAACATAACATGTTTGAACTTGCAGAACCAATCTAACACCTTCAAACATGTGAAGGATCAAAGAATTATTCCCTGGGCATTCACTGGGAGTAGAAGAAACTTTCATTAAGATATTTCAGACACCTGCATTTCAGCAACATGTTTCTATTATGTCCAGAACAACTAAAACATAAAGTTTAAAAAATTTTTTTTCATTTTTCTCTGCCTTTGCTGCAGTCAAGGGGAAAAAAAGTATCAAAACAAATAAAACATTTCTAGCATAAACTTAAACAAAATAGCTTAATAGGATTATTTTTACCTATTCATTCTGAAATGCATTTGACTCCTGAAATGGTATTGGTGATGTTCAGATATTTGCCACTGGTGACCAGGTGCCAGTAATAAATATTTATGAGTCAAATTTCTTTTTAATTTGTCTGCTTCCTTATCCCTATCAAAAAAAGATCCTACTCGTTTTGAGAGATAGTCATAATTCTTTATGGTTGAGTAATTCATAACTAGTTCAGGCTGAATTTTCATTACTAAAAAAGAAAAAAGCCATGTGGCTAAATATGTAAATTTGTTTATATAGGCATACATTTCAAGTTACTTTCATAAAATTTTTCCAATAAGTTTGCTTTTCTAGAACATGAAGGGATAAGAAAAGGATCCAGTATTTCTTTAGAAACATAGAAACAATGTTTCCTCGCATACCCTAACCTATTTCTCTTTCTATCACTCTCATAGGATCATAAGTTTAGAGCTGGAAGAGCTCTTATTAGTGGATACCTCATCAAATCATTCCCTTTTTGTAAGTGAGGAAATTAAGGCTAAAGATTGTAAATGATTTGCCCAAAGTTACATAGAAATAATAGCTGAAATTGAACCCTTCATTCTCTCACTTCAAATTAGTACTCTTTACATTATCTTTTTTCTTTCATGTCTCCAAGTTCTCTCCTTTACAATTCAAACTAGATTAATCATTGCCTCCTATTTTTGCCATGGCATTTTCTGAATACAGCCTATGTTTAAACCATACTCTAAGCCTGGTCCAAGCTGTATTGCCACTTTTTCAACTATTAAAAGATCCCTTAAAGCTTCTGCCTTAGTCCATATTTACCGTCTCCTTCCATAAAACTTTACATTTTTTTTGCATTTTTATATTAATAATAATAACAATGAAATAGCCAACATTTATCTAGCATGTTTTGATTTGCAAAATACTCTAAATATGTTATCATTTAATCCTCATGTCAGTCTGGTAAAGTAGACATACTGTTATTATCCCCATTTTACAAATGAGGAAACTGGCAGAGATAGGTAAAATTACTTATTCTAGGTCTCACAGTCAATGACTACCTAAGGCACTATTTGAATATCCTAATTCCTAATCCAGTACTCTATCCATTCCACTGCCAAGCTAGATAGGAAATATATTTCTACTAATGTTGTATAAGCTTCATGAGGCAAATATTGTGTTTTAATTGAATCATTATTTCTTCAGTGTATAGCAAAGTGTACAAAACAATAGGTGCTTAATAAAGTGTGATTGACTAGAAATGAAGGCTTAAGATCTTATTACCATCTCATGTAGAAATACTTTTTCATTGGCCAAAGCTTAATAGACAACCCTTACTCTATTAGATATTGGGGTTGAATGCATCCTTATTCATGGAAATCCCCATTGATTCCTTGGTTTTATAGTTCCTTTGATAGTTATAGGGATTCTGCAGCTTCAAGATTTTATTGCAAATCAGGCATTCCCCACCCCAAGAACATACTGCACATATCTTACCAATCCTTAAAAACATTAAAAGAATATATTTAAAAAAAAAGATTTTATTACCATGAAACCCTCCTTAATTTTTAGTTCATTTCTTATTAAATTTTTTCAAACAACAAAAACTTGCATTCTTTCCCTGGTACTTTCCTTGCACATATTCCCTCACCAGAAGGAACAAAACCCCTGATATAAAGACATAATAAAACATAACAAATTCTCCAAATTAACCATGTCCAAATATGTATATATATATATATATATATACATATATATATATGTATGTTTATTTGTCAGTTTGTTTATTTTAGTCTATACTCTTAAGTCCAGCACCTCTTTATTTAGAATTAGGTAGCATGTTTTATCATGAGTCCTCAAATTATATATACTTGGTTTATGTATTTGCTGATCAGATTTCCTTTCAAAATTGTTTATCTTCACGATATTATTGTCACTATGTAAACTGTTCTTCTGATTCTACTTATATTACTGTATATAAATTCATGTAAGCCTTGCCAGATTTTCTCTAAAATCATCCTTTTAATCATTTCTTACTGATGTATTCCATAACATTCATATACCACAAGTTATTCAGCCATTCTCCAAATGATAACTACCCTGTTAACAAATGTTTATCACTGCAACAAAGAGCTATTATGAATATTTGAATGCATTTTAGAGTGTTTTTTGTTTAGGAATAATTCCTTCCTTAACCTACTTTTCATCTTACTCTACTTTCTCATTTTCCCCCTTTCTTTCCTGTTTTTCTGTTGAATGAAATGTATTTCCATACCCACCTTTGTGTGTATTCTTTCCTTTCTAACCAGTTCACATGAGGGTGAGGTTCTCCCACCCCTACCTCCTTATTTCTATAAACTACTTGTATGTCCAAATTATTTGAGATAATTTTCTGCATCCTTCCTCTCCTTCCTCCACTCCCAAAATAATCTTTCCCCTCTTCTTTTCTATTCTTCTTTTAAGATCACTTCTGGGCCCTCTGTCTAAATTAGTCTCCTTCTTTGACTCTTAATGATGATAGAGTTCTGAAGGGATATGTATGTTCTTCTCATGTTAGACTGTAAATAGTTTATCCTTTTTTTTAGTTCATCATGATTGTTCACTCTTGTTTATCCTTTTTTATGTTACTTTTTTTTAATTTTTTTTTTTTTTGCTTTTTGCTGAGGCAATTTGGGTTAAGTGACTTGCCCAGGGTCACACAGCTAGGGAATGTTAAGTGTCTGAGACTAAATTTGAACTCAGGTCCTCCTGACTTCAGGGCTGGTGCTCTATCCACTGCGCCACCTAGCTGCCCCTTTATGTTACTATTGATTCCTGTGTTTATAATGCAGAATTTCTTCACAGTGCCAGACTTTTCAACAAAGTCCTTTTGTTGTTGTTGTTGTAGGATTAAATTCAGTTTTGCTAGTAAGTTATTTTTGGTTTTAAGCCTAAATGCATTACCTTCTGGAATATCATATTCCAAGCTCTCCATTCCTTCATAGTTACAAGTGATGAATCACATGTGATCCTGACTCTGGCACCTTGGTGCTTGAATTCTTTGTGTACAAAAGATTGCAATATTTGTTCCATAACTTAGATGCTTTGAATTTTTGCTATAATGTTCTTGAGAATTTTCATTTTGATATTTATTTTAGGAGGCAACAAGTAGATTGTTTTAATTTTCACTTTGCCCTCTTGTTCTAAGAGATATAGGCAGTTTTCTTTTATCATTTCTTGAGAGGTGATGTTCAGGCCTTTTTTTGTGATTCATATGTTTCTATAATCTTTTTTAAGCCAATTGATTTTGCTCTAAGATAACATTTTTTCAGTCTTTTGACTTTGTTTTAATATTTCTTATCATGTAATCATTATCTTCTATTAGGTCCGTTCTCATCTTCAGTGAACTTGTTGCTTGTGTCAAGACATTGATTTCCTTTCCATTTCTTTGATTTTGTTTTTCAGTTGTTTTCAGATTCCAGTTCTCTTTCCTCTACCTCCTCCCTTTCCCAAAAACAAAACTTCTTTTACATATTTAATTAAGTAAAAAAATTACCCCAGTTGCCATATTTTTAAAAAGTTGTATTGATTAAAATTATTAAGCTTTCAGAGTTATTTTTCTTTACAATATTGTTATTGCATAAATTGTTGTCCTAGTTCTGTTCACTTTACTGTGCATCAATTCATACAAGTTTCTAGGTTTCTCTGAATCCATCCTTTTCATCAGACCCATATACCATAAGTTGTGCAGTCATTTCCCAGTAGATGAATGTTCCTTCAGTTTCCAATTCTTTTCCACCACTAAGCATTTTCATTTATGAGTCCTTTGACTTGTTTGATCTCTTCAGTAATAATTTATTTTCACTGTGTCCTAGGCAGTGTTCTAACTCTAGGAATGCAAAAAGAAACAAAAAGGCAGTTCCTACCTTCAAATTCATAATCTAATTTTATCATTTAGTAGCAATATTGCTGAGGTAGAGGGTATTTGGAGAAATAATTCCAAATTGCTTTCTAGAATGGGTAGGCCAGTTCATTCTTCCCACAAGCCTCCAAGCATTTTTCATTCTCTCTCTTTTTTTTTTTTGGTCATCTTTGCTCATCCGATAAAAGTGAAGTAAGACCTCAAGATTGTTTTAATTTGTTGCTTCTGAACTTCTTTGCTCATTATACAACACAGAGCCTATGACCTTACTTGCAGGTTCTGATCTTCTACTCAGATCACTCTGAATGTGTGATTTAGAACTAGGTGGTGAGAAATTTTGAATTCTGTGAATACATTCACTTACTTTGGCAATATATTTTCCAGGGCTGTACACAGTGGTAATAAAGTTGAGGTTTGTATTGCTAGAACTAGCTCAGTCTTTGGGAGGCGCCGAAGGAAAGTATGGGAGAGAAGTATTAGACTGCTAACCAAATTGATAATCTTCAGGTCTGTTGAGCTGACCTTATTGTTGTATGCCTGTAAAATCTGGATGGTATATCAGCATCATACCAGGAAACTGAATCGCTTCCATTTATCTGAATTGTCTTAGGAGGATTCAAAGATCACCTGAGAGGATAAGGTAACAGACACTGAGGTCCTTTCTTTAACTAAGCAGCCAAGCATTCCAACTCTGTCACAGAGAGCACAACTCTGTTGGGCTGCCCATGTAGTTCATATGCCAAATGTGTGTTTGACTAAAAGACTCTTTTATCGAG
The DNA here is from genome assembly GCA_023553655.1 of Myrmecobius fasciatus. NCBI lineage: Eukaryota > Metazoa > Chordata > Mammalia > Dasyuromorphia > Myrmecobiidae > Myrmecobius > Myrmecobius fasciatus. Next base: position 98,089 of record JAJPUD010006900.1, on the reverse strand, counting down.
AGCTCACATAAGGTAAGCACTCACAAGGTGGTCAGAAAAAGCAATACAGGACAGTCTCAAGATCTTTGGAATTGCATGGCATGGGAGACCCTGGCACAAGACCACCCAGCATAGCATGCTCTTATCAGAGAAGGTGAAATACTGTGTAAGCAAAGCAGAATTGAAGTAGCTCAAAAGAAATGCAAGATGTGGGGCAGCTAGGTGGTGCAGTGGATAGAGCACCAGCCCTGAAGTCAGAAGGACCTGAGTTCAAATCTGATCTCAGACATTTAACATTCCCTTGCTGTGTGACCCTGGGCAAGTCACTTAACCTTAATTGCCTCAGCAAAAGCTAAAAAATTAAAAAAAAAGAAATGCAAGATGTGCAGATTTAGAGAATTTAGCCCAAATGTTCATATGGACTATTCATGCCTAAATTGTGGTAGAACTTTCTGAGTTTGTATTGGTCTAATCAGCCACACTCAGACACCCTGTAACTTAATTCTAACATAAGTGATGTCATTTTGGTCCCCTTTGTCAACAAAGAATAACAGCCAGCCATAAGTGGCATGCCTTATAACAGTGAATTTTTATTTGTAAATCACAAATAGTTCCAAGTGAGCACAACCTAAATCAGGACCTGCCATCAGAGGTGACATGGAAAGGAAAACTAGGGAACCAGAAAATTTCTTTGAAAGAAGCCAGGCAGCTTTTACCACCACAGTGTGATCCTTCACAGTAAGAAATTAACTCCTTAGGCAGAACTTACCACAACCACTATCCCTGGAATTGGGATGATTGCGTAGCTAATTCTAACATTAGCATCATCCATGGATAGAAAGAAATGTGTAGTAGTTGCAGTATCTTCTTAGCTTTTCCTTGACCTAAGGACAGGCCTCACAGGACTAGATATACTAGCTGATGTGTCAGAGTTGTAGCTACCAGAAGTTATAGGAACTGATTAGACTATCATGCCCCTTCACTGGGATACTATGACAGAGAAAGAGAGAGAGAGAGAAGAGAGCATTGTCCATCCATCCTTGCTCTGAGGAATTAGTAGAAGGATAAATCCTGTCAGAGTATAGCCTTCCTCCACATTTGGGTTTATATATACTTGGGCATAATAATTATTCATCTGCTGATATTTAGTTAATTCTAATACCTTTGGTCAAGATTTAATGGTTTCAAAGTTTATAGTCTGCAGGAAAACCTATTGAGGTGCTTGATTTATTAGGTGTCTCTACTTAGATGTTCATGAAAGTTCATCTGCTTACCAGTTTCAGTATCCAGAAATGTGTATGAGTGAAGTCAAAACTGCTGAAAAAGAAATGCCCAACAGATTTGGGTTAATTGAGCTGTTTAGAAGTATGAAAGTAGTTTAGAATCTAGGAGTCAGAATATACAATGATGCCTCAAATGAAGCTTTGACTAAGAGTAGCACCTTCTACCAAATTTTAGAGAACTGATGAAGTGAAGCAGCAGGAGGCATACACATAGGAAATAGATCACAGAAGAGGCAGGAATCTGTGAGACTATGAATTATTCAATTTACACAATGAATCATTTCTGCATATCTTAAGTCACCAAATGTATTTTCTTTCTTTGACTTCTACTGGAAAGCCCTGAGGTGCTTTTAGCAGGTGAAATGCATTGTTAAAGCAGAAAATCTGAGGCTAAAGCAGTAATTCTTCTTCCATGAAATCAGGAACCAGCTACAAACCTTTTATGGAAGTAGGAGTCTTCCTCATACATTTTTCACTTTGTATGAGTCCACAGACTGCTCATCAATTAACTCTGTCCCCTAAGAGCTCAATCTTTTCATCCTCAAATGAGAATTTCTCCAATTTGGCAAATATCTGACACTAGGGTAAGTATGCTTATTCTCCTTTAACAAGCTGATAGGGGATACATTTCAAGCTTTCCAAATTTTCCCCACAAATGGAACAAATTTGTGGTTCAGGGTGAACACAAACTAGTGAAAAATCAAGAAGGGCAAAACAGGGGTCCTTCTGTTACAAGCCAAGAATACCTGAAGAAAGACCCCAGGCCTGGGATTATCCAGTATGAAGTACGAACACTTCCAGGTTGGCTCCACAGAAACACCAAGTGGGGACCCCTGGGACTGGCTGGGTTTGGCTGGAACCTCAGCAGGAACCACGGAAACTTTCATCTTCCAGACAGTGTGAGGAGACCAGCTTTGAGTCTGAGAAGACTGTAGGAACCTCTGCTGATTAGAAATACCAGGCCCAGCTGTGCTGCAGAGACATGGTCATTGGCAGGAAGGAGTGAGCACAACTCCTGAGTGCAGAAGCAGTGGGGCCCACATTTGCAGGAAGATGGAGTTTCTCAAAGGAAAAACTCCCCAGGTCACAGGAGAGAACTGAAGTGAAGCTAGAAGCACTATCCCCCCATCCCACCATTAGAGATGCTTACATTAATACTTCTCATTAAGAAAAACACTAATAATAACCAGCAATGAAGAACCCAGCCATAGAAACTTACTATGGGAATAAAGAAGACCAGGGTGCATCTTCAAATGAGAACACTGAAGTTAAAAAAAAAACATTTCTTACACCCCAATAATATTAAATAACTCCTTGCCTTATAGGAGAGCTAAAAAAAGAATTTAAAAATCAAATGAGAGACATTGAAAAAAAATAAAAAGAAAAATAAAAGTCATCTAAGAAAAACAAGATTTTGGGCTGAGAAATAGAGCAGTCGATCAGTGGCATAGAATAGGATATCAGGACAAGCTAGGTAATAACGTTAGCAATTTAGTGTTTGATAAACCCAAAGACCCCAGCTTTTGGGATAAGTACTCACTATTCGGCAAAAACTGCTGGGATAATTGGAAACTAGTGTGGAAGAAATTAAGGCTGGACCCACACCTAACACCGCACACCAAGATAAGATCTAAATGAGTTCATGATATAGATATAAAAAGTGATATTATAACCAAATTAGAGGAACATAGGATAGTTTACCTCTCAGACCTGTGGAGATGGAATAAATTTATGTCCAAAGAAGATCTGGAACTCTTAATTGAACAACAGATAGATAATTTTGATTATATTAAGTTAAAAAGTTTCTGTTCTAACAAAACTAATGCAGACAAGATTAGGAGGGAAGCATCAAATTGGGAAATCATCTTTACATTTAAGGGTTCTGATAAAGGTCTCATCTCTAAGATATATAGAGAATTGTCTCACATTTATAAAAATTCAAGCCATTCTCCAATTGATAAATGGTCAAAGGATATGAACAGACAATTTTCAGATGATGAAATTAAAACTATTTATAATCATGTGAAAAGGTGCTCCAAATCACTATTGATCAGAGAAATGCAAATTAAGACAACTCTGAGGTACCACTACACACCTGTCAGATTGGCTAAAATGACAGGAAAAGATAACGATGAATGTTGGAGGGGATATGGGAAGACTGGGACACTGATGCATTGTTGGTGGAGCTGTGAACGGATCCAACCATTCTGGAGAGCAGTTTGGAGCTATGCTCAAAAAGTTATCAAACTGTGCATACCCTTTGACACAGCAGTGTTTCTATTGGGCTTATATCCCAAAGAAATCATAAAAGAAGGAAAGGGCCCCACATGTGCAAGAATGTTTGTAGTAGCTCTTTTTGTGGTGCTAGAAACTGGAAACTGAGTGGATGCCCATTAATTGGAGAATCGCTGAATAAATTATGGTATATGAATGTTATGGAATATTATTGTTCTGTAAGAAACGACCAGCAGGACGATTTTAGAGAGGCCTGGAGAGACTTGTATGAACTGATGCTGAGTGAGATGAGCAGAACCAGGAGATCGTTGTACACGGCAACAACAGTACTATATGAGGATCAGTTCTAATGGACATGACTCTCTTCAACAATGAAATGCTTCAAACCAATTCCAATTATTCAGTGAAGAAGGCCATATACACTCAGAGTGAGGGATGTGAAATGTGGACCACAACATAACATTTTCATGTTCTCTATTGATGTTTGCTTGCATTGTATTTCCTTTATCGGATTATTCTTTCTTATAGATACGATTTCTCCTGAACAAAAAAAAATGATATGTGGCAATAACTATACATATATTCGATTTAAGTATTCTAACATAATTATCATGTAGTAGATATCCTGCTATCTAGG
>JAJPUD010006900.1:46582-93855 GCA_023553655.1 Myrmecobius fasciatus | reverse complement strand
AAAAAAAAAAAAAAAAAAAAAAGAACCTTGACACAATGCAAGAAAGAACCCAAGAAAATTGTCCTGGAGTGACAGAGCATGAGGGTAAAGTAGAAACAGGAAAAAAATCCACTGATCACCACTTCAAAAAGGACTTTATAGAAAACACACTGGAATAGTATTGACAGATTTTGAAACCCGCAGATCAAAGAGAAAATTTTGCAAGAAACAAGGGAAAAAAAACAATTTTGATACACTGGAGCCGCAGTTAGAATTGTACAAGACTTTTAAGCAGCTACAAGAAAAGACTTCACATCCTGGAATCATATATACTGGCAATCAAAAAAATCAGCCTGTGGCCAAAAATATCACATCCAACAAAATTATCCCTAATGTTGAATGAAAAAAAATGGATATTCAATGAATTTGCAGATTTTCAGGATTTTCTTTCAACCAAACCCAAATTCAATAGAAAATTTAACATGTAAGAGTTAATATTAAAGATCAGTTTCAAGGAACTTAACATGAATGGTTGTTTATGTTTTTTACATGAAAATGTATACCATATGTTTAAGATTGACATCAGCAATTGGGTAGTTGATCTGACTCTAAAAAGCAAAACTGCATAGAAAAAAGTAAATTAGTAATTATCTTATACAAATGAGATGCAGATGAGAAATAGACATGGGCATTAGAGCTGAAAGAAGAGCTTGTAGTTCTAAAAACCTACTCACATCAAGAATGAGTTAAATAGGCAACACTATATATATATATATAAAGCACCTTCCACAATATAAAGAATTAAGTGGGGAAGGAGAGGCAGAGAGGGAAGCAAAGGGTGAGGTAAGGAGACGAGGGATACATGCGTGGTAGCGAAGTTTATTTGTTGACCATATTAATATTGTTTTAGATGTATGTTTTTACCTATAGGTAAGTGTGTGTGTGTGTGTTTGTGTGTGAATATATGTAGATATGGATGCATGTTGCTCTAGTTATATGTATGTATATATGAGTGGGCCTATGGGGAGGGTGTGAATTATATATATACTCCTCCCTGATATTCTGCTGGACACAAGACAATCTTCTGTTTTATTTTGTTTTCCTTTTCTATTTTTCTTTTTTTCTACTCTGTTTTTTTAGCAAAATAAATTTTAAAAATTAAAAAAGTAGCTGAAGACATTTTTCATGAATACACACACCAAGAAACCCACACAAATACACTTATACCAGTCATCATGGGATTTAAGCTATAACCATCATTCATACCAGTTGTCATGGGGTTTCAGCTATAATCATCAAACAGTGGAGCACCTTTACCATGATCAACTATCTCGTTTTATCTGCTTTCTGACTCTGAATATCCATGATTGTATCTGACTCCATAACCTGCTTATTTCATTCTTCCAATCTTAATTGCCTTCTCCTTTCTCCATTCCCTTCCTATCCAAATTTTGTAGTCAACTTTAATTCCTATACTTAGTCTAACCCACAATTATCTCTCCCTTTTCTAAACTCCTTTAGAGTACACTGTATTTTTCCTTTTGGTTCTTCTGTATCATTCTTTTTTGTTCTTTGTTATATGTACATTGTTTCTTCTTTCATATGTTTTATTTTCCCAACTTGGTTATAAACTCCTCGAGGTTTACCATCTTTACTTGACTTAAGAATCTTAGATCTCAAAAGGACCTTAGAGATCATCTAATCCAATGCTGCCTGCCCCCCCATTTTTAAACTTGGAGAAACTGTTGTTAGCACCAACCACAGTATGTCATCAGTAAATAAATACCTGCTGAGGGAGTCAGTAAATAAATTAATTTTTTTAAACATAGAAAAGTGAAATATTAGCAAAAAGAAACATGGTGCACAAGAAGCTTTTAGTTTAAGGGCTTTTGTTTTTCCTCCTAAATGTCTGTCTTCTTTTCAATAACATTTGCAGGGCCAAATTATTATTTAATTTCTCAGGTCAGATGTTTGCCATATTTAAGTCAAAGATCTCTGAATATCCTATCCCTTCCAGAGGTAGTGAATTCACAGAAGTGACTGAAGCTTTGTTAAAACAATTCTTGAGACTAGAGAGATTCATGATCATAGCACTTGGGGAAAAATTGTTCATAATGCTTTGTAGTATCATCATATCCTCTTTTCCTCGATTAAAGTGTTCTCCACTAGTTCATTGTTAGGATTAAAAACTAAAAAAGCAAAACATTAATATGGTTTGATTATTTTTTTTAAATTTTACTCAATCCATGCCAAGCTGTGCAAGCCTAAGGAGATGAATCAGAGCTCTCCAGAAAGTCACTGAACTCTAAAACTCTGTGTGAAACCAATCAAATGAGCCTTTTCCTGATTTCAGTCCTGACAGTGGAAAGAAAAAAAGCCTTTCATTTCTGAGTTATTCTAAATCACATCAGGGCTTCTGAAAATAAGCAAAAAGCAATCCAATAACATAAAACATTTCTGACTTCATAATTTAATACCCTCATGTGTTCACAATATTTTCCTCATCCCTTCCCTTTGCCTGCCTGCTCATTGCTGACTTTGTGTGCTTTACAATATCAGGCATATCGTTAGCATTTAAATAGCATATGCTCATAACTTCTACACTATTTAAAAATACTCTCATTCCATTTAATACTATTGAAAAGAAAAATGTGTAACTCCACACATTTCAAACATATATGAAGTTAGGATCAACTTGCATTAACTTTTTAAAATAGTTTTCATAGAAATTCCTTAATGCTTGAGCAATATTTTATGTTTGCATAAGCAATGTGTGTTTATTTAAAATGCTATAGAAATTAAACTATGAAAGATAAAGTACTATAGAAATTAAGTATTGATTTAACAAAAAGAAGTGTAACAACTGTCCTTTATATTCAGTACTTTGATGCTCATAACAATTCTTCTAAATAATTGTTATTATTTAGAAAAATTTTATACACCTTACCAAACCTCAAGCATAGATTGTACTTACTATCTACTTCCTTCTCCCCTATTCACATGCTATTGAATAGAGATGGCTAGTCCCAATACAAATTTATCACCAGACCAAGACAATCATATCTATAGCAATGCAACCCTTTTATTACTCTGTAATTGAAATTCTACCTCACTCTCTACTACTACATTTCCATACTTAAGTCCTCCCATCGCATCTTCTCCCACAGCCCTCTCACTTGAAGATTTCTCCTTATACTTAGTATGTGATGTTCTATATATACAATTGCCTAAGACAAGAAGTTTCAGAGAAAGTGCCTGGATGTTCCCTATGCCAATGAAATCAGACCTTATCCCTAGCTCTGCTTCCTTTAAAAATGTTCAGGTGTCTCATTTTTCAAAAACTCTCCCACTATCATATTGAATCTCTCCTCACTTTCTCACCCACTAAGTGAGAAAGCCACTAATACTCAATGCTTCTACTTCCTCTCCTCCCATCTTTAAAAGTAGCTGATGATCTAGTGGACAGAGTGCAGAGCCTAGAGTCAAGAAGACTTGAATTCAAATCCAGTCTCAGATATTTAATAGCTGTGATCCTTAGTAAGTCATCTAAACTCTGTATTATGCCTTGGTTTCCTCAGCTATTAAAAGAAAATAATAATAGTGCTTATCTTACAAGATTGTGGTAAAGATCAAACTGATGTTTGTAAAGCTCTTAACATTGTGCCTGACACATAATAGGTGCTTAATAAATGCTTATTCCATCTTAATTCTCTGCAGTCTAGCTTCCAGCCTCCTCACTTATCTGAAACTATTTAAAGTTACCAATGATCTTTTAATTAACAGTTTTAATAGCATTTTCTCCTTTGTTATTGACTTAAATTTTATGTTACCATTTAGTATTAATTGTTCTTTCCTCCTATATGTATGCCCTCCTTTCTGTTTTTTTTAATTAAAGCTTTTTATTTTTAAAAAATATGCATAGATAATCTTCAACATTCACCTTGCAAAACCTTGCATTCCAATTTTTTCTTCCCTACCCCCCAGCCCTTTCCCTAGACTGCAAGTAATCTAATCGATGTTAAACATGTGCAGTTCTTCTATCATATTTCCCCAATTATCATGCTGCACAAGAAAAATCAGAACAAAAAGGGGAAAAAATGAAAAAGAAAACAAAATGCAAACAAACAACAACAAAAAAGTGAAAATACTATTGTAATGCTCAGGGAGAAACTGAGGCAATATCACACATTTGAGATTAGTTAATATTTTATTGATGTTAATTGAGAGTTTGGAATCCATAGCTATGGATCAGGGACTTCTGGGACTCATCTCAAAGCACACAGTCCATTGTGAGTTTAGACTGGCATACATGCCAGCCAACAGGATCTTAAGTAGGTCCAGCAATTAGTAAGTTTGGTTACAGATTCTTATAGGACTCTTGCACTCTGGGGATCAAAGAATTCAGGAGACAAAAGGAGGGGTTGAGCACTGGGGGGGGGGGATTGGAGTTTCAAGAAAGGACTATCAATTCAGTTTTGACAGGTTGGGGGTGGAGGAAGCTTGGGAAGGAAGTAGGAGATAGTAAGTCTGAAGCCAAAAGATAAGGAGTATCTGTTGAAGAGAGTCACATTCATCAGAATTGATCATCGTATAGTCTTGTTGCTGTGCATAATGATCTCCTGGTTCTGCTCATTTCACTCAGCATCAGTTCTCTCCAGGCCTCTCTGAAATCATCCTGCTGGTCGTTTCTTACAGAACAATAATATTCCATAACATTCATATACCATAATTTATTCAGCCATTCTCCAATTGATGGGCATTCTTTCAAATTCCAGTTTCTTGCCACTACAAAAAGGGCTGCCACAAACATTCTTGCACATGTGGATCCCTTTCCCTCCTCTAAGATCTCTTTGGGATATAAGCCCAATAGAAACACTGCTGGGTCAAAGGGTATGCACAGTTTGATAACTTTTTGAGCATAGCTCCAAATTGCTCTCCAGAATGGTTGGATCCGTTCACAGTTCCACCAACAATGTATCAGTGTCCCAGTTTTCCCACATCCCCTCCAACATTAATCATTATCTTTTCCAGTCATCTTAGCCAATCTGACAGGTGTGTTGTGGTACCTCAGAGTTGTCTTAATTTGCATTTCTCTGATCAATAATAATTTAAAGAACCCTTTCATGTGGTTTTAATTTCTTCGTCAGAAAATTGATCATATCCTTTGACCATTTATCAATTGGAGAATGGCTTAAATTCTTATAAATTCTTATAAATTTGAGTCAGTCTATATATTTTAGAAATGAGGCCTTTTAATATGCTTTTTCTCTCTTGTATGATAATGTAAGTTCTGACATCAGCAGTATTTTTATTTACTTTCCATCCATAAATTTGAATGTCCATTATCCTTTATGTAAAAGTCTCTTAGGCCTGCTATGTGATTTACTTTTATTTATTTTAACTTTCGTAGCAAATACATAGCCAAAAAAAAAACCAAAAACAAAAACAAAAAAAAAACTTAGAAGGCTATTTTTGCCTTAACACCTTAAAATTATCTTGTAATCAACATATAATTATGCAAACATTTGGTGACATTAGTTATGATTAGATAGTTGCTGGAGTCTAGGAGATTTAGAAAAAATAAATACAATCCCTGGTTTTTGTCTATACTTAGGATTCACTTTAAGTAAACCAGCTTAAAAGACCAACCATATGCAAGAATTTTGTATTAATAAGATTTCACCTTCAGTCTTGGACCTTTTTTTGCCCCATGCTGAAATGCTCCGCCTAGTCCACTTCAGGCCTGATCCCATCCTCAGAGTCCACAAAACAACATGCATGGTGCCTATTCTGATCTGGATTGGAAAAGTAACTCACAATGACTTTTTTATTGGACTTCCTCATCAGAATTCATTCTGACACATTTTAGGTCTCTGTGGAGGAATTAAGGAGGATAGGGCAAGGCTGTAGTTATTCCTCTTATTCTGTCATACTTACCCCTTTTTTTCTGCCTCAGCTATATGCATTTGAAAGTAATATTACTGTTTTTTTTCTGTTTACAAACATAGGCTGCTTTGGGAATCTTTATATATCTCAATTTAGAGGACTTTTTGGAGGTCAAAAGAAGGAATTGTCCATTTACTACTCTCTTGCAAAAATTGTGAATATTTATAACCTAGTCTCACTCTTGAATAATTTTAATTTAAACAACTTTTTTTTAATCTGCTCATCAATTTGGAACTATGCTCAAAAAGTTATCAAACTGTGCATACCCTTTGACCCAGCAGCATTTCTATTGGGCTTATATCCCAAAGAAATAATAAAGGAAGGAAAGGGCCCCACATGTGCAAGAATGTTTGTGGCAGCCCTTTTTGTAGTGGCTAGAAACTGGAAACTGAATGGATGTCCATCAATTGGAGAGTGTCTGAACAAATTATGGTATATGAATGTTATGGAATATTATTGTTCTGTAAGAAATGACCAACAGGAGGATTTCAGAGAGGCCTGGAGGGACTTGCATGAACTGATGCTCAGTGAAATGAGCAGAACCAGGAGATCATTATACACGGCAACAACAGTACTATATGATGATCAATTCTGATGGACATGGCTCCCTTCAACAACAAAATGTTTCAAACCACTTCTAATTGTTCAGTGAAGAAAGCCATATACACCCAGAGAGAGGGATGTGAAATGTGGACCACAACATAACATTCTCATACTCTTGACTGATGTTTGCTTACATTGTGTTTCCTTTATCTGATATGTCTTTTGTGTAGATACGATTTTTCTTGCACAACAATGGTAAGTTTGGAAATATGTATACATATATTCGATTTGCCAAGTATTTTAACATAATTAACATGTAGTGGATATCCTGCCATCTAGGGGAGGGGTGGGGATTTGGGGGGGAAAATCTGTAACAGAAAGCTGTGTAAGGGTTAATGTTGAAGAATTACCCATACATATGTTTTGCAAATAAAATAAAATTTAAAAAATAAAATAAAAAATAAAATCTGCTCATATATTTTTATTCAGGTTTCCATAGACGTGCAGATCCAGTTACAAGGAGACAATTTCCACATGGTGCTCACAGAATGGATTATATGCACTTTGAGGATGACAGCCGTGCATGGTGGTTTGACATGGACATGGTTATCATCTATATCTATTCAGTAAACTGGGTCATTGGATTTATTGTTTTCTGCTTTCTTTGCTATTTTTTCTTTCCGTTTTAGGAATTTTCTCATCTTAATAAAGCTGAACAATTATATAAAGCCTTGATTATGTAAATAGTGGTGACTTAAAGAAAATAAGTCTTTTTAAAGTTTTCTGAAGTTTTTATATGTTACACTATATTGAATTATTTGGTCTGTACAAAGCCTGGGATTGATAAACTTACTTAATGATATTTCTTATATAGATAGCAGTAAGCCATTTGAACTTCAGATCAAGCCTGTCTAGTATATAGTAACAGCACTGTCAATCCCATAATATTTTTTATACATTTTGTTTGTATTTTTTAAATTATCACCTTTCTTTCCACATTTGTCCTATTTGAAAAGATTTTTTTAAAGGAGAAAGCATTAGTTTGGCAACAATACTGAAGCATTAATCTTGATAGAGAATATTCTTTATCATTTGAACACACATACACACCAGTCAATTCCTGATTATTCTTAGGCAAATTATCTGCCTTGAAAAGAAACCACATTCCTCAGAAACTAACTAGGAAGAATGAATTATTTTGAACTTCTAGTTATTCTCTCTCATTAATATGGATAACTGGAAGCTGGCAATACCATAATAGCTTTGGGCTTTTTTAATATCATTTCAGGCACTAAAGAGGGAAAAAAGCAAGGGAAATTGAGATTATTGCCTGCCAATAAGAAGGAAATAAGTGGCTCTTTTTAGGAAATAACTCTTTTGAAACTCCTAGGTACAATTTTGTGACCTTAAGAAATAATTTGCTAAGTGAGCTTCACTATCCTAATGAAGGAACATATGGCCTCAATTAATTAGCTTTATTTAGGTGAGTTAAGTAAAACATGTAAAACATGTTATTCATTGATAGACTTCCTAGAACAAGGACTTGTTTAAAATAACAAATATTGATTTTCCTTATACAAATTGTGACATTTCTCTCTCTATTCATTATTATTAATTCTGGGTAGAGTTTTATCCCAACATTGACAGCTTAGACAATATGATTATAAATCCATATTCTCTATTACCTCATAAAAAGAAACATTACAATAACCTTTTTACCATCAATATGTTGATATTTGTTTGAATGAATAGATTTTTTAATAATCTTAGGCCTATGAAAACCAATTTACCTTTAATAGTCATCTCTTGTGAAGGCCACCTCAGTGAGATATTATGTAAGTTGTACTACTCAGTACCAAATTCTGAGATTTTTCTTTTCAAAAAAAGCAGCATAATAACCTGTAATTTTTAACAGGTTCAAAAGCTTCAAATGTTTTCTCACTGCATGCAGATTTGAACCAGGTGTCCCTATGATAAAGCTAAAAAGACTGAATCACAAAGAAAGCAAGCTTGCACATTGTAAGTCATAAGAACTGTGTTTGTGTGAGATAGAACTCCTAGTTTAAAGCATTATTCCCCCTCCTAAGATTTATGTCTGAAATAACCTAAGAGGCTTATTTCTTTTCTGGATAGATGAATCTATTCATAAACTAGAAATAATAATTAATGACAGCACGGAAACACTGAAGATGTCAAATCTGTGTTTTCAATCTGCCTTACCAAGAGAAATGAGAAAAAGAAAGTTTAACATAGCATTTTTAATGAAGACCACCCATATCTAGATATCTTTTACTCCATCACTCTATTCAAGTTCACTTAGCTTCAGTATGTTATTACTATATTTCAGCTCAACAACCTACTCATCAACATAGCTTGTATGAATATTTGATGTTTTTTAACATAACAGATTTAATTTTAAAATAATGTTTTAATGTGTAGGTGAGGCAGCATGTTATAGCGATTAGAATGCTGCACAAAGAGAAAGCAAAACCTGTTCAAATGCTGCCTCTGACAGAAGTTTGGTTGGCTCTGTCAAGGCACTAAACTTCTGTGTACCTCGGACAATTTGCTAGGACAACTTAAGTATAAATTTTTATCTTCAGTCTGTGGAGGAATTTATTACACTGGATGGTCTCTACACTGAAAAAACATCACATGCTTCCTAAATCATATAATTTTGTAGATATGAACAAACATTATTAATGTATACTAAATTATTATATTACATGGCACTTTCCCCCTAATGAATTTTTCACATCTGTTAGCTCATTTTCCCCTTGTACCATCTGTATATAATGCAGAAATGGAAGAGGAAACCAAGGCATAAAGAAAACTCTTAGGACTTGGGTAAAGTCACACAAAGTAAGTCTATAGTAAAACTGCTGACTGTTCAGAATACCTGACTTTTACCACAATGCTCTTTTAGATCATACTCAAAAGTATTTTTTTTTTAAATTCTCAATTTTAATGTCTTAAATGAAATGGGTTTTTTCCTTTCATTCATAGAAATATTAAATAAAAATACCCATAAAAAGCCCCCTGAAGAACGTTGCTTGATATTTGTCTTTTACTGGTACTTATCAAAGTTTTGGAAAATACTTTAAAATATTAGATATTTTTTAAATGGCATTGAGTGAACTAAGTAGCATGATTTCATTAAGAATAAATCATGTTTTAGAATGAAGTTGATGATATGCCTCAGGATCAGATTTCTTACTTCAAGTCATTATAGAACCCTGGGCAATTAAGTAGATATCTTCCAGCCTTGGTTTCCTCACCTATAAAATGAGAGTAGCAAATTGCAAAAATGTCTGTTCTGTAATGCACTTTGAGTCTAACAATTTGTGTAAATAAATTATTAGAACATATTTTTGTAATGTTGTTGAAGCAATTTTATTGCTGCCATTGTTTGACTATTATTGCCACATTATGACTTTTTTTCTCAGCATATAAGACCTGTATTAGACAAAATGTACAAAATAATTAAAACTCCACCAGCAGATAGAAAGTCTTAAGGAAAGATTAGCAGGTCTGCAAGTGTCATGACAAAGGAAAGAAAGAACCCAGGTTGAGAATTCATATTACAGCTGGGAAAAGAGTTTGAAGAAAACAAGATCTAAATTGGAACAGATTGAAGAAAGGGAAATGAAAATCATGTAGTGTCAGTAATAGAAATAGGTCGTCATTTTTTCCAAAATGTGGAGTATGCTAGGGTAAGGTAAGTGAGGAAACAAAGAAGGAATGTGCCAGTTGCCACTAGAAGCCCATGATAATATTTGAATATGAATGCCATATTTTATCAAATGAACCATACTTACAAAGCTCACACTGATATGTCTAAAAACAACTTTCTGGTTCTTAAAACTACAGTCTCAAATGTTTTTTGTGAACAAGATCTTCTTTTCATTTTCCTCAAGATACTGCAGTGAAGATCAAGCAAAGGGGAAAGGATCAGGAAAGATTAAAGAAGGGAGTTGATGATGGCTAACTAGATCAAACTAAATGTTATTTTTATTGGAAATCTCAACAAACCAAAGGGAAAGGAATATAGCTATATTTGTCAGTCTGCAAATACACAAATGATGTAGAGGTCCCTGATTTAAAATAAAAATACATATTATATAGATAGGAATCTCAAGCCACAATCAAGGGCAATTTTACATTCCATCATGATTTTTCCTGTTAATGATCTGGAAAATTTAGGAGCCTCAAAAAGATATGCAAAATATGCAAATTTAAGGAATGTCCTATAAGTTAGTAAAGTGATTAGAAAGACATTACCACTTAAGATGTCCAAACATAACTAGGTTATGGAAATTGGAAAAAAAAATTCAGTGACATGGGGAAATCTAATGATAGTAGCAGATCTAATAGCAGCAGCAGAACTAAAAGCTATCTGTCTGTCTCTCAATCTCCCTTCCTCCCCCTCTCTTTCTTCATATATAAACAGATCAGGAGACCTAAGTCCCCTACTCTTGTGAAATAAATATTACAATATCTTTGTCATTTTTGTATTTTTTTACCTAAAATATATGTATTGTCCAATCCCCAAAGAGGAACCAAAAGAAAGAAATAGGGCTGATTAACTGATTAATATTAATGTCACATCAAAGCAATGTTCTGAGTCTAATCTGGTTGAGAGAAAAATGTGTAATAAAGTCACAGAAATAGTTGTATCAAAAAAAGCATGTCAATATGTTATAATTACCTCTTACAATAAGTGAATTAGATCACATTTTCAACTACATAGATTGAAGATTTTTTTTTTTACCAGGAAAGGATAGAGGCAGGTAATTATTCAAATTGACTATTGATATAGTTAGTAACAATGAATCACTTTCATTTTAATTTGCTATTACATACTTTTTATAATAAATATTGATAATCACTAAATACTAGCATTTCTGACAATTATTACCTGCTTTTATGATCTCTGTGATGATCATAATAAACTATACATCATAGAACATATTGATTTAAACAAGGCCAAGAATCAATGAGAGTCACACATATAAGTAAAGATAAGATTTGATCCAGAAACTAAAGTCAGTCAAACCACAAGTACTGAATATTCATGATTTTTTCCTACTAAATAGAAAACCAGATATTTTAAAAATTGCACTATAAATTAAATGCTTCAAATTACTTTGAAAGAATTGTCTATCAAGTGTAATTGATTTATTATTATTTCCATTGATTACTGTTGGAATTCTTTCACACCTCAGTGTACTGTTTGTTTCATTAGCTGTCACTGTCCCAAAACCCATGGTGGTAAGCCTTCTGGTTTGAAAATTCAGTAAACCTAGTGAGGTCAGTCCTCATCATAGTCCACTGCTATACCTTTACTTGAAACCTGGATAGACCTTTGTAAGGCCCAGAAGCCTGTAGCCAGCAGGAAACGCACATGACCATCTGGGGGCCGAATGGCTGAGCACAGGTGTGGCATTACACAGCTGATATGGCAGTACTGATGCAGCAAAACACCATGGGACGGAGGACCATAGAGCCTAAGTCACGTGGTAGATGCTTTGCATATTGCATGTGATCTGCAGGCACCTGCACACGGCTCGCGGGCCGGCGCCCTATCAGAGCAGGCCAGCTCAGACCGGAGACCTTCGGGGTGGGACACGATTGGTTTGCTGTGGCATGGGCGGGGAAGGACGAGAAGGGTATAAAAAGGAGACTGCCGCCATAGAGACCATGATTACTATTAGCTTAAAGATAGGGCAAGATGCAATGGCAGAACTTAATAAAGTAAGATAAGCATATCCCAGTGTCCTGTGGTGACTGTGAAGTTTCTCCCAGTGGAGGCTGGGAGCCGGAGACGTCCGATGACCTATGGAGGTAAGTTTATCCTACCCTTTAGCTTAATTGTAACGCTGGTCGTTACAGACCTTCCCAGGACTTAGTAACCCAAGGTCATGTCCACACCAGAAAGAAGCATCAGAATACAATTTTAGAGAATTTGTTCAGATTTTCTACAAGTGAAATATATTTAATATTCTTTGCTATTTTTCAACTATAAAGAGAAAAAGGTGTTTGGTTTTTTGTTTTGTTTTGTTTTTTGTTTTTTAATGTTGCCTTTTAAGCTAGCATTGCAGTGGTACTAAATACTTCTTTGTTGTTTTTTTTTTTTCCAAATCTGAACTGTCAATATTTAACAGGCTATGAAATTACTTTTACTCAACCATCTAGTTCTTTAATGAAAACCCTCAATCTAGAAGTAGAAATAATCACATTTTTTCATTTGAATTCTTTTAAAAGTCTGGATTTACCTATTGTTATTCACTAGATTATTTCCCCAGTGACCTGGATTTTTCTGAAATAAGTATTGAGTTATAGTTTAGAAATACCTACAACCTTAGAATTGGACAAAACTTCAATGGTAGTCTAGTCCAAATATTCTACAAGAAGTATTCTCTACAACATCCTCTCAAAGTGGTCATCCAGTTTTGCTTGAAAACATTTGGAGAAAGGGATTCTACTATCTCCTAATTTTGAATCTGTAATTATTAGCATTTTTTCCCTCATGTATCAAAATCAATTTCTCTGCAACTCCATTCATTGCTCCTACTTCTCCTTGGGACCAAGCAAAATATGTGAACCTCACATCCACATGGGCCTCTTAAGTACTTGAAGACATTCCTTAAAACCTCCCTTTGCAAGGCTGAATAATTCTGTTTCTTTAAAATGTTTTTCCAGTGGCATTTTTTTTTTTGTTACCCTTACTATGTAGATCCTAATTCTAGAAATCTGGAGCTAAAAGACTTTAGAAATGAGTCAGCATTACCCATCATTTCACAGATAGATAATAAAGGGTTAGGAATTGGCTTGCTCAGGATCACCCATCTTTTGAAGGGTAAAGCTAGGACTGCAATCCAAGTTATCTGATTCCTAAGATAGGATTTTTCCCCCTATTCCACATTGCTTTCTAAGGAGCATATTTCATGTAATTTCTGGATTTCGCTTAGAACATTTTCAAACTTAAGTCTTATCTGGTGTTTGTATCACAAAAGATTATACAGGTAGAGGCAAAGCTTTCTCAGTTTTCCCTGTTCATGGACAAGAAACTCAAATGAAAGTTAAAGCAATATTTAGTAGTAGGGGTCAGGAAAGGAAGAAAAAAGAGGATAAGAATTAAAATGTGAAATGCTTGGGATTCAAAGATTCTTAATAAAGTTTCAAGGAATACTTTTCTTGAGCTATTGAATCCATAGGGCAGAATGCTCTCCAGCACTAATTATGGGGGTCCTTTCTACCTTTATGTCAAACATTTCAGTTCTTTCCCGCTCTTATTTTTAGATTGAAATGCTATCTTCTTTTTCCAACTGCAGTTTCTTTCTTCTTGCTTCATCAACTTGGGGAGCTCTTGCTGTAATCATCTTGAATTGATTTTATACCATGAACAGTTGAGATACATTTTTTTCTTGCCTATACTCCCTCCCTAAAAGTCATACCACAGTAATCAACATTGTATACATGTACACACAGTAATATAGTAGAGTAAGATAAAGCTGCACTCAGGAACACCATCTCCAACTGCCTTTCGAACATTTCTTTTTTTTAAATTTTATTTTATTTGCAAAACATAGGTATGGGTAATTCTTCAACATTAACCCTTACACAGCTTTCTGTTACAGATTTTTCCCCCCAGCTCCCCACCCCTCCCCTAGATAGCAGGATATCCACTACATGTTAATTATGTTAGAATATTTGGCAAACTGAATATATGTATACATATTTCCAAACTTACCATTGTTGTGCAAGAAAAATCGTATCTACACAAAAGACATATCAGATAAAGGAAACACAATGTAAGCAAACATCAGTCAAGAGTATGAGAATGTTATGTTGTGGTCCACATTTCACATCCATCTCTCTGGGTGTATATGGCTTTCTTCAGTGAACAATTGGAACTGGTTTGAGATAATTCTTTGTTGCAGAGAGCCATGTCCTTCAGAATTGATCATCATGTAATATTGTTGTTGCCGTGTATAATGATCTCCTGGTTCTGCTCTTTTCACTCAGCATCAGTTCATGCAAGTCTCTCCAGGCCTCTCTGAAATCCTCCTGTTGGTCATTTCTTACAGAACAATAATATTCCATAACATTCATATACCATAATTTATTCAGCCACTCTCCAATTGATGGGCATCCATTCAGTTTCCAGTTTCTAGCCACTACAAAAAGGGCTGCCGCAAACATTCTTGCACATGTGGGGCTCTTTCCTTCCTTTATGATTTCTTTGGGATATAGGCCCAATAGAAATGCTGCTGGGTCAAAGGGTATGCACAGTTTGATAACTTTTTGAGCATAGCTCCAAATTGCTCTCCAGAATGGCTGTATCCGTTCACAGCTCCACCAACAATGCATCAGTGTCCCAGCCTTCCCACATCCCCTCCAACATTCATCATTAACTTTTCCAGTCATCTTAGCCAATCTGACAGGTGTGTTGTGGTACCTCAGGGTTGTCTTGATTTGCATTTCTCTGATCAATAGTGATTTGGAGCACCTTTTCATATGACTACAAATAGTTTTAATTTCATCCTCTGAAAATTGTTCATATCCTTTGACCATTTATCGATTACAGAATGGCTTGAATTTTTATAAATATGAGACAATCATATATTTTAGAGATGAGACCTTTATCAGAACCCTTAAATTTAAAGATGATTTCCCAGTTTATTGCTTCCTTCCTAATCTTGACTGCATTGGTTTTGTTTGTACAAAAACTTTTTGACTTAATATAGTCAGAGTTATCTATCTGGTTTTCAATTAGGAGATCCAGTTCTTCTTTGGACATAAATTTATTCCATCTCCATAGGTCTGAGAGGTAAACTATATTACGTTCTTCTAATTTACTTATAGTATCACTTTTTATATCCAGATCATGAACCCATTTAGATTTTATCTTGGTATGTGATGTTAGATGTGGGTCAAGCCCTAATTTCTTCCACACTAGTTTCCAATTTTCCGAGCAGTTTTTGTCAAACAGTGAGTACTTATCCCAGAAGCTGGGGTCTTTGGGTTTATCAAAGATTAAATTGCTAAAGTTATTACCTAGATTGTCATGATAACCTATCCTATTCCACTGATTGACTGCTCTATTTCTTAGCCAGTACCAAATGGTTTTGATGACCACTGCTTTGTAATATAGTTTAAGATCTGGTACAGCAAGTCCACCATCATCAGCCTTTTTTTTCATTAATTCTCTTGAAACTCTTGACCTTTTGTTCTTCCAAATGAACTTTGCTACTATTTTTTCTAGATCTGTAAGATAATTTCTTGGGACTTTGATTGGTATGGCACTAAATAAGTAAATTAGTTTGGGTAATATTGTCATTTTTATTATATTCGCTCGGCCTACCCATGAGCATTTTAAGTTTTTCCAATTGACTAGGTCTGATTTTATTTGTGTGGAAAGTGTTTTGTAGTTTAGTTCATATAGTTTCTGACTTTTCCTTGGCAAATAAATTCCCAAATATTTTATACTATCAACAGTTATTTTGAATGGACTTTCTTTTTGTATCTCTTGCTGCTGAACTTTATTGGTAATATATAAAAATGCTGATGATTTATGTGGATTAATTTTGAATCCTGCCACTTTGCTAAAGTTGTGAATTGTTTCTAGTAGTTTTTCAGTTGAGTCTCTAGGGTTCTAAGTATACCATCATGTCATCTGCAAAGAGTGATAATTTGGTTTCCTCATTGCCTTTTGAACATTTCAAACTAGATGTCCAGTAGATACCTTAAAAGCATTATGTCCAAAATAGAACTCATCATCCCTTCTCTCAAACCCTCCTGCCCTCCACACACACCTTCCCTATTACTGTAGAGGGCCACATCCAGCCATCCTTCCAGTCCCTCAGGTTCACAAGTTAGATCGCATCTTGGATTCCTCTCGATCTCTTTCTTACCCCCATATCCAAGCTGTTGCCTAGGCTGGCCAATGTCATCTTGGTAACATCTCCTAAATATGCCCTCTTCTCCTGACACTACCAACACTCTAGTGCAGCCCTCATCATTTCTTATTACTACAATAGCTCACTGATGGATCTGTCTGCCTCAGGTCTCTCCTCACTCCAATCTATCCTACATTCAGCTACCAAAGTGATTTTCCTAAAACACTGTTCTGATCACGGCACCCTCTGCCCCAACTCAGTAAACCCCAGTGGCTTCCTAATGCCCCTAGGATGGAATACAAAATATCCAAAGCCCTTTATAACTTCATTCCCTCCTGCCTTTCCAGTCTTCCCAAATCATGCTTTTTCATTCAGTGACACTGGCTTCCTGGCTGTTCCATTAACAAGACACCCCATCTTTCAGCTCTGAGCAGTTTCTCTTGTCCCCCAAGCTTAGAATGCCCATCTTCTTCCATTCCACCTCCTAGCCTCCATGGTCTCCTTCAAGTTCCAACTAAAATGCTACTTGACAGGAAGCCTTCCCCAACCCCCAATTCGAGTCTCTTCCCTCTGTTAATTTCCTGCTTATCATGTGTGTAATTTGTTTTGTCTGTATTGGTTTCCATGTTGCCTCCCCCATTAGTTTGTAAGTTCCTCGAGGGAACTGTCTTTTTGCCTCTTTATTTCCCCAGCACTTAGTCAATATATGGTGGGTGCTTAATGAATGTTTATTGAATTATTTTGCCTCCATTTCCCAGATGGAACTTCTTCCCCAATCTCTTAGCCAACATGAAATAGGTCCAGGTCAAAGCTTTTTTGGTACCTGATGGCTTCCCTGATTCAGTCTCTAGGTCATCTAGGGATATAAAAAGTTCCAGCCACATAAAGTCTGGGATTATCAGATTTAATGAATACATAGGAATAGGTGAGTCAACATATCCTGTAAACTTTCTGATTAGCTATGTTTTCATCAGAAAGCAAGGGAAGGCATGTCTATTAAAATTGAAAATAATTCTACAGTATCCTTGCTGCATATCTTTCTTTAGGAAAAGTAAACCTCCTTTTTTCAATGACTTGCAACTGCTACATTTTATCCCAAAATTAAACTGGGACTAAGAAGTGTGCTGGTGTCAAAGCTATGCCTACAACATTATCAGATATATAAAATTAAGTGAAGTTTTCACATAAATTTTTAATGTTGTATGATTTTTTTGGAGGAGTAACCTATGGCTCAGAAACCAAGTTCATGATTTACACAAGGTACCATCATGATACCATGGAAATAATATTGGATTTGGAGTCAGAGGTCATAGGTTTGCCTTCCGGCTCTTCTACTTAACACTTTCAGAATCTTGTGAATGTTTATTTCTCCAAATTTTAGTTTTGGAGGAAGTTAGTTAATGTAGTGCACCAACTCTGAAGTCAGGAGGACCTGAGTTCAAATTTGGCCTAAGACACTTAACACTTCCTGGCTGTGTGACCCTGGGCATGTCACTTAACCCCAATTGCCTCAGCAAAATAAATAAATGAATTTTAGTTTTGGCTTCTTTAAAGAGAGGGAGCCAAACTTCATGGTCTCTTCTAGTACCTGGCACATAATGCATCCTCTAGCCATTTATCTTCCAACTATAAATCTATGCTCCAAAGGGGGTTTTTGATTAATCATATTCTCTTACACTGATATCCCAAAACAGAGTTTACCTTTACCCTCAAGAATATTTAGTACAGGTCCTAACATCTACTACAAAATGGAAAAAAGTATGGTGTTCATATGGAAGTATTTAGGTGTATATAATATCAGATGTAGAACAGGCTCTATTTAGGCAAACAAACAACAAAAAAGAGGACTTACCTCCAAGTCCATAAGAAGTCCAAATGCAGCCCCTTCATTCTCCAAAGGACCCCACTTCCTCCAGGAACCTTATATATTTCTCCTGGAGTTTAGGAAATTCCTGCTAATAGAAAGCACTCATGATCACTACAGAGTGATCAAACTCTCTGGAGTTCACTTAATGTACAACACTAGTGGAAGGCAAGGTCTGGGCTACCTCATCATATCATTGTTCCTTTGCAGTTCCTCAGCCCAGCTCTTAAAAAATCCCAATTTGTTACCAGATCCTCTCCATTGGCCCCAGTACAATTAAAACAGTGCTTCCGGCTTAAAAAAGACTTTGAGAAGTATCATCTCTGCTGATCCCCCACCATTTATTGTCATATATAGGGTCATGTTGTTTTCTGGGGGGGGGTGCTCAGAAAAACAAACTTTTTTTTCAAGGAAATGAAGTCTGTACAAAGAGTACTTCTCTCTGTGTATTTGATCCTTTGGTTCTCCATACAAAGATAATATTCAAGGGAATAACTTAAGTATATGAACCAGTAAATGAATCATCTTCAATATAGTGTTTTTCTCTTGTTTTTATAACATATGTATACATATATATTTCATTATTTATCAATGATACGTAAAAAAATTGAACATTCATTTTTCAAAATTTTGAGTTCCAAATTCTCTCCCTCTTCTCCATTCTCTTTAAAAAGTCTTGCAATTTAATATAGATTATACTTGTGAAGTCATGCAAAATATAATTCCATATTAGTCATGTTGCAGAAGAAAACAGACAAAAAAGAACCAAGAAAATTGCATACTTTGATCTGCATTCAGAATCCATCAGTTCTTTATCTAGAATTTTTCATCATTCATCTTTGGAACGGTCTTTAATCATTGTATTGCTGAAAATAGCTTAGTCATTCACAGCTGATCATTTTCCAACATTGCTTGTATTGTGTACAATGTTCTCTGAGTTTAGTTTTTACAATAGTTCATTGAATCTTCCCAGGTTTTTCTGAAACCATCCTGCTTATCATATCTTCTAGCACAATAATATTCTATCACAATCATAAATCATAGATCAACCATTCTCCAATTTATAGGCATCCCTTCAATTTCTATTTCTTAGCTACCACAAAGAGAACTGCTATAAATATTTTTGTACAAATTGATTCTTTTCCCTTTAAAAAAATCTCTTTCCAATATAAACCTAATTGCTGAATCAAAGGGTACACCTAGTACCCTTTGGGGCACAGTTTCAAATTGTTCTCCAGAAGGGTTAGATTAGTTTACAACTACATCAACAATGAATTAGTGTCCTAGTTTTCCCATATCCGTTCTAGCATTTACCATTTTCCTTTTCTGTCATATCAACCAAACTAATAGTTGTGCAGCGGTACCTCAGAGTTGTTTTAATTTGCATTTCTCTTATCAGTGATATAGAGCCTTTTTCATATATCTAGATAGATTGGATTTCTTCATGCAAAATTGCCTGTTAATATTGCTTGACTATTTGTAAATTAGGGAATGACTTTTATTCTTATAAATTTGACTAACTTACATATTTGCAAAATGAATCCTTTATCAGAGAAACTTGCTGTAAAAATGTTTCTCCAGTTTCCTGCTTTCCTTCAAATCTTAACTACATTGATTTTGTTTGTATAAAATCTTTTTAATTTAATGTAATCAAAATTATGAATTTTACATTCCATAATGCTATCTTGTTTGGTCATAAATTCTTCCCTTATCCTTAGATCTGATAGGAAAACTTTTGTGTGCTCTGTTTACATGCTTTATTATATCACCCTTCATCAAGTACCTATTTCAGTTTTATGTTGGTAAACTTGATGTTGGTTTTTGCCAAACTGCTTTCCAATTTTCTCAGCAATTTATATCAAATAGTGAGTCCAAAAGCTTGGATCTTTGAGTTTATAAAACACTAGCTTATTCTGATCAAAAAAAGATCTCCGTATAGTGTACCTAATCTATTCCAGTAGTCCACCACTTCGTTTCTTAGCCAGTACCAGACTGTGTTAATGATTACTAATTTGTTTTAGATATAGTACAAGTAGACTACCTTCTTTTGCATTTTTCCCCTGATACTCTTTCTTGGTGTTCTTAACCAGATGAATTTGGTCTTCCAGATGAATTTTGTTGTTATTTTGATATCTCTATAAAATCACTTTTGGTAGTTTGAGTGATATGGGACCAAACAGGTGAATTAATTTAAGTACAACAGTCATTTCTATTACATTGGTTCAACCTACCCATGAGCAATTAATATTTCTCTAATAGTTTAGGTTATTTGTGTGAAAACTATTTTGTAATTGTGACCATATAATTCTTTGGTTTGTTTTAATAGGTAGACTCCCAAGTATTACATATATTCTCTTCAATTATTTTCTTTTTTCTTTTCTTTTTTTAGTATTTTATTTTCCCAAATACATACAAAAATAGTTTTCAACATTTACTTGTATAAAACCTTGGATTCCAAATTTTTCTCTCCCTCCTCTTCCCTCCACCCTTTCCCCAAGACAGCAAGCAATCTGATATAGGTCAAACATGTCCAGAATTATTTTAAATGGAACTTCTATCTATTCCTGCTAGACTTTGTTGACAATATATACAAATGCAAATTATGTTTCCAGGAATTCTTGTGTTGAACTTGTGTTCATTGTTTTGCTTGGGGTATGAGAGAATCCATTATTTGAGTCCTTTTGGCTATTTTTTGAGCTATTTGAGTAGCTATTTTGACACTGTCTTCTTCTGAGTTTGGGTCTTGATTTCCCTGTCACCATAATAACTTAGATTTAAAGGTATGAATTTTCCCCTAAGTACTACTTTGGCTTTGCCACAAATTTAATGTTAAAGTTAAGATCTGCTCCTGGAGAGGAGGGGCACTTTCATATGGTTCAGGTTTTTCATCCAGCTATTTTCAGTTCTAGAACTTGTTAAGTTTTGGATGTTTCCAACGTGATATCATCTAAGGAGAAGTGTAGTCATTGCCCTTCTGGTCTGTGTTCTGGTCTTTATTCAGAAAGAGGCTTTGTTCCCTTGTACATGTAAGTGCTAGTGCTTCTTTTTGCCTTGGAACTGAGACCAACGCACCTAGACTCTTGTAACTGACCACAAGCACGGCTGTTGACTGACTGAGGGATGCAAGTATTTGTGCTCCTTTTCACCATGGAACTATGACCCAGAACTGCATTTGGGTAAAGCATTATGTTTCTGAACACATCACCATCAAAGAGTTCCCTCTAATCTTTTTTCCAATCCCCTTACTTTCTGTGGGCTAAAAGCTCCTGAAACTGCTGCTGCAGCTGTTGCAGTCACCTGTAAGATTGCATCTGGCATTTCCATAGCTGCAATCAAGTGCTGACCACCACGCTGGTAGGATGGAGTTTTCCTGGGAAACTCCTAGGTTGTCCTTGGCAGGAAAATTGTTTCACTTCAACCTTTTGTTAGCTTGGACACCTCAGAATTCAATTTGAGGTATTTTAAAGTTGTTTAGAGAATAATGGCAAAGTCCTTGTGAATTCCTGCCTCTACTCCATTATCTTGACTCCACCTCTTGATATAGTACTAAAATGTTGCAAATGCATGGAACTTCATATTTCATCTACTTCTATTGGATTTCTTCCAGTGTGTAATGAACTTTGCTCTTCTTCTATTCTCAATGTGGAGAAGCATGTTGGATCAGGAGGGCTGGAAGGTGGCTCTTGGCTGATAAACACACACACACACATAAATGACTTGAACTTTTTGAGGCTCTGTCACAGAATGTAGAAAACTTAAATACTAACTAATTTGTTCCAATATCAAAGCATTCAGATCTGACACTTTTTTTTTAGTTTTTTGATGAAACAGATTTTTTTAAAAAAATTCTTATTCCTGAGAAAAATAGAGGCATTGTCAATGTGAACTTGACATCAATCAGTTTTTTTCTCTATCTCTTGACTTCCAAGTCTGTATCTTTACCTGGCTTGTTCATCCTATTTATTATGTGTGAGTGTACCCCAACTATCTTTCCCATGTCCTCTGTCTCCCTTAGTGATAATATCGTCCTCTTCGTGTTCAACTATCAACTCTCTACAGATAGTTAGCAAAATTACATACCTAGACCTCATCTCTCTCTTGAGCTCTATTCATAAGAGCATAGATTTATAGCTGAAAGAGCCTGAGGTCATCAAATTCATCCTCTCATTTTGCACTTGGGGAAACTGAAACAAAGAGAATTTGTGACTTTCCAAGTCAAACACCAACTACCTGCTTTACATTTCCAGTTTGATGTTCTATAAACATCTCAATCTTAGCTTGTCCAAAACAGAACTTACTATTTTGTCCCTTAAATCCAGTCTTTTTATAATGTCTCTGTTTTTCATCAAGGAAACAATTATTCTTCCATTCATCCAGTTTTATCCACCTCAGACATCCTCACATTCCAAGTCCAAGTAGTGGTCAGGCATTAAGAATTCTACCTATATTACACCTCTTTGAGTGAGGACATTGACCTTCACTTCAGGATTGATGTCATTTATTCTTTTGGGGGATAAAAAAGGTACTACAGGAAGAAGAGACATGAGAAATCTAGGTAACAGGAAAGGGACTGGAAAGACAAGCTTGGAAGTGGGCTATGTGATAAGAGATGAAGAACAGAAGAGAACAAGCACTTATGAGGTCCCTTCTATGTATCAAGCACTATTAAGTACTTTAATAGCTCAGAAGATCTGGATTAGTGTTCTGCTACAACACATATTAGTGCCCAAGCCAAGAATCTGCAGTTTTAGGGCAGTGAGAGCCATAGGGACCTCTCCTACTTCTTAGCAAAGCCCTTTTCCCTCTCCTGGTTAGTTAGGTGTACCAGCATGACTTTTTCTATTTTTTGATTTGTTTAGCTTTCATTTATCTGCATTAATATCATGTTGTACAATAAATGTTAAGCTATGTTTTTATTTTATTTCAGGCTTACAAACTGTGAGAGAATGTTCTTTTTTAAGTGTATTTATTTAAAACAAATACAAAGTAGAGGAAAAAAACAAAATAGAAAAAGACAGAAAAAAACTGTCATGTGCACAGCAGAACATAAGAATTCAAAATATGTAACAATAAATTTCCATTTAAAGAAAGCATATATTATAATAAAAGACAGGATAATCAGAACTGTCCATCTTTTCTTTGACTCCTTATAGGTTTTCTTTTGTTCTCTACTGTGTATTTTTTACTTTATTGCTTTTCCCTTTCCTCTTCCCTCCCCCACACAGGCTACAGTTAAGCATGGATATATTTATTTATATTTATATATATATATATATATAATATACATATATATATAAACAAATATACAGCAACTTACATACATACACACATATATATACATGTAAACATAAACATATCTAAAACAATATTAATATAATATAGATTTCTCTTTTTTGACTGAATCTTTTTTAATTTTGACTTTGAGATCAATGATTACTACTCTTACTTTTTTTTCCTAATAAATTTTACTCCTGGTCATTGTTATTCTATTTGTGTATATATTTCCTATCCCTGCTAACTCTTCCATTTTACCTCCCCACCATTCTTTTCCTCCCTCTTTATTCCTCTATTAATCTATACACCCTTCTTTCTATACCCTGCCTTATCCTGTTCCCTTCTCCTCATTTCTTTATAAATTCTGGGGGACTTTATTCCCTTCTGAATACATATGTATTGTTCCCTCTTTAATCCATTCCCAATGAAAGTTGGATTTTAGAACTTCAAGTCTTTCTCATTCTAAAAAGTCTG
The DNA here is from genome assembly GCA_023553655.1 of Myrmecobius fasciatus. Lineage (NCBI taxonomy): Eukaryota > Metazoa > Chordata > Mammalia > Dasyuromorphia > Myrmecobiidae > Myrmecobius > Myrmecobius fasciatus. The sequence continues at coordinate 69,873 of JAJPUD010006900.1, read as the reverse complement.
TGTCAATTCTTATTCTCACACCTCATTTGTATAACATGATTACTATTTTCACCTTTTCCTACTTGTTTTTATGTTTTAGAATCATTCTTAGCTCTACCCCAGTCTTTTTTTTGAACTACCTAATTACCAATGACAATCTTAGACATATGATTTCCATTTCCATGTATAAAACAGAACGGTTTGTCCTCAATTCCCTTGAAATTAGTACTCAATGCTGACTCATGTCAAATTATTTTATCAAGTTCAAAACATGAAAATCTGACAATTCATTGAATATCCTTTTTTCATTTAACATTATGCTTAATTTTATCAAATATAATATTTTCAGCTGCAATTTATAGATCTTCAATCTATACTATTCTAAGACTTATACTTTTTCATTGTAGTGACTGATAGGTCTTGTGTGATTCTGATTGTGACCCCAGCATATTTGAATTTAGGGATTATGAAATCAATCAGCAGAACTGCCCCAGGGCAAATTAAAGCAGCTGTTGCTCCTTTGCATTGAGCAGACCTCAAGCCTTAAAAAACATGAGAGAAAAAAAGACAAAAAGAACTCTCACCCTAAACAGCTTTTATGGAAAGAGAGAAGAACAGACCTCAGATCCTAAGGTTCCTAAAGGCAAAGCAACTCCAAAAGAAGCCGCAAAGGGAGATGTGAGTTGGTTCCCATTTCACAAATCTTTCTTGGAAGATTTCATAAAATATCTTAAAAGAGAGTTAGAAGAAAAATGAGGAAAGAAAATGAGATCTTGATAGGAAAGGGAGGTAAAAGCACATGACTCCCTACAAAATAGATTTGATGAAATGGAAAAAGCATATGACTCCTTACAAAATAGATATGAAAAAGATACTAACTTGTGAAATGGAAAAAAAATGCAATGAATAAAAATTGAATTGGCCAAATAAAAAAGGAGCTAAAAAAAGTAACTGAAAAAAATAATATACTTAAAATTAGACTTGAACAAAATGGAAGAGAATGACTCAATAAGACTTCAAGAATCAGTCAAACAAAACAAAAAAAATGAAATAGAAGAAAATATTAAGTGCCTCCTAGGAAAAATAATTGACAGGAAAATAGATCTAGGAGAGACAATCTTTTTTATTTTTTTTATTTTTTTATTTTATTTGCATAACATATGTGTGGGTAATTCTTCAACAATAACCCTTACATAGCTTTCTGTTACGAATTTTTCCCCCCAACTCCCCACCCCTCCCCTAGATGGCAGGATATCCACTACATGTTAATTATGTTAAAATATTGCCAAATCGAATATATGTATACATATTTCCAAACTTATCATTGTTGTGCAAGAAAAATCTTATCTACACAAAAAATATATCAGATAAAGGAAACACAATGTAAGCAAACATCAATCAAAGAGGATGAGAATGTTATGTTGTGGTCCACATTTCACATCCTTCTCTCTGGGTGTATATGGCTTTCTTCAGTGAACAATTGGAGGTGGTTTGAAACATTTTATTGTTGAAGAGAGCCATGTCCATCAGAATTGATCGTCATATAGTACTGTTGTTGCCGTATATAATGATCTCCTGGTTCTGCTCATTTCACTCAGCATCAGATCATGTAAGTCTCTCCAAGCCTCTCTGAAATCATCTTGCTGGTCATTTCTTACAGAACAATAATATTCCATAATATTCATATACTATAATTTATTCAGCCATTCTCCAGTTGAAGGGCATCTATTCAATTTCCAGTTTCTAGCCACTACAAAAAGGGCTGCCACAAACATTCTTGCACATGTCAGGCCCTTTCCTTCCTTTATGATTTCTTTGGGATATAAGCCCAATAGAAATGCTGCTGGGTCAAAGGGTATGCACAGTTTGATAACTTTTTGAGCATAGCTCCAAATTGTTCTCCAGAATGGCTGTATCCGTTCACAGCTCCACCAACAATGCATCAGTGTCCCAGCCCTCCCACAACCCCTCCAACATTCATCATTAACTTTTCCTGTCATTTTAGCCAATCTGACAGGTGTGAAGTGGTACCTCAGGGTTGTCTTGATTTGCATTTCTCTGATCAATAGTGATTTGGAGCACCTTTTCATATGACTATAAATAGTTTTAATTTCATCCTCTGAAAATTGTCTGTTCATATCCTTTGACCATTTATTGATTGGAGAATGGCTTGAATTTTTATAAATATGAGGACAATTCTCTATATATTTTAGAGATGAGACCTTTATCAGAACCCTTAAATGTAAAGATGATTTCCCAATTTATTGCTTCCCTCCTAATCTTGACTGCATTGGTTTTGTTTGTACAAAAACTTTTTAACTTAATATAGTCAAAGTTATCTATCTGGTTTTCAATTAAGAGTTCCAGTTCTTTGGACATAAATTTATTCCATCTCCATAGGTCTGAGAGGTAAACTATATTACATTCCTCTAATTTACTTATAGTATCATTCTTTATATCCAGATCATGAACCCATTTAGATCTTATCTTGGTATGTGGTGTTAGATGTGGGTCAAGCCCTAATTTCTTCCACACTAATTTCCAGTTTTCCCAGCAGTTTTTGTCAAATAGTGAATACTTATCCCAAAAGCTGGGGTCTTTGGGTTTATCAAAGACTAAATTGCTATACTTATTGCCTAGTTTGTCTTGTGATTCTATCCTATTCCACTGATTGACTGCTCTATTTCTTAGCCAGTACCAAATGGTTTTGATGACCGCTGCTTTGTAATATAGTTTTAGATCTGGTACAGCAAGTCCACCATCGTCAGCCTTTTTTTTCATTAATCCCCTTGAAATTCTTGACCTTTTGTTCTTCCAAATGAATTTTGCTACTATTTTTTCTAGATTTGTAAGATAATTTCTTGGGAGTTTGATTGGTATGGCACTAAATAAATAAATTAGTTTGGGTAATATTGTCATTTTTATTATATTTGCTCGGCCTACCCATGAGCATTTTAAGTTTTTCCAATTGACTAGGTCTGATTTTATTTGTGTGGAAAGTGTTTTGTAGTTTAGTTCATATAGTTCCTGACTATCCCTTGGCAGATAAATTCCCAAATATTTTATACTATCAACAGTTATTTTGAATGGACTTTCTTTTTGTATCTCTTGCTACTGAACTTTATTGGTAATATATAAAAATGCTGATGATTTATGTGGATTTATTTTGTATCCTGCAACTTTGCTAAAGTTGTGAATTGTTTCTAGGAGTTTTTTAGTTTAGTCTTTAGGGTTCTCTACGTATATCATCATGTCATCTGCAAAGAGTGATAATTTGGTTTCCTCATTACCTACTCTAATTCCTTTAATCTCTTTTTCTTCTCTTACTGCCAAAGCTAACATTTCTAAGACAATATTAAATAATAATGGTGACAGTGGGCAGCCTTGTTTTACTCCTGATCTTATTGGGAATGGTTCTAGTTTGACTCCATTACATATGATGCTTGCTGAAGGTTTTAAGTAGATACTATTAATCATTTTAAGGAAAAGCCCATTTATTCCTATACTCTCCAGTGTTTTTAATAGGAATGGGTGTTGGATTTTATCAAAGGCTTTTTCTGCATCTATTGAGATAATCATATGGCTTTTATTAATTTGGTTATTAATATAATTGATTATGTTAATAGTTTTCCTAATATTGAACCAGCCCTGCATTCCTGGTATAAATCCTACTTGGTCATGATGTATTATCCTGGGGATGACTTTCTGTAATCTTGTTGCTAAAGTCTTATTTAAAATTTTTGCATCAATATTCATTAGGGAAATGGGTCTATAGTTTTCTTTCTCTGTTTTCACCCTACCTGGTTTAGCTATCAGCACCATATCTGTGTCATAGAAGGAATTTGGTAGTACACCTTCTTTCCCTATTTTTTCAAATAGTTTATATAGTATTTGGATTAATTGTTCTTTGAATGTTTGGTAAAATTCACATGTAAATCCATCTGTCCCTGGAGATTTTTTCTTAGGGAGTTGATTAATAGCTTGTTCTATTTCTTTTTCCAAAATAGGGCTATTTAAATAATTTATTTCCTCTTCTGTTAATCTGGGCAATCTATATTTTTGTAGATATTCCTCCATTTCATTTACATTATCAAATTTATTGGCATAAAGTTGGGCAAAGAACCTCCTAATTATTACTCTAATTTCCTCTTCATTGCAGGAAAGTTCTAGGAGAGACAATCTTATTGGACTTGTTGAAAGCCATGATGAAAAAAAACAAAACAAAACAAAAAAAACCTAGACACTATTTTACAGGAAATCATAAAGGAAAACTGCCCTGATATTTAGAATCAAAACATAAAATGACCATTGAAAGAATTCCACCTCCTGAAAGAGACCCCAAGATAAAAACTAAGGAATATCATGGCTAAATTTCAAAACTATCACATCAAGGAAAAGATATTGCAAGCAATCAGAAAGAAACAATTTAAAAACCAAGAAGTCACAATCAGGATTACCCGGGACCTAGCAGCTTCCACCTTAAAGGATCGAAGGGCCTAGAGTCTCATATTCTGAAAAACAAAGCAACTGGGATTATAGCCAAGAATAAGCTATCCAGCTAAAATGAGCATTATTTTTTAGGGAAGAAGATGGACGTTTAATCATATAGGTGAATTTCATCTATTTCTGATGAAAAGACCAGAACTGTGGTCCACACTCAGTTCCCACAGCTTCTCTCTGGATGTATATGGCTGTCTTCATCACTTAACAATAGGAATTGTTTTGAATCACTTCATTGTTGAAGAGAACCATGTTCATCAGAATTGATCATCAGATAGTCTTGTTATTGTGTATAATGATCTGGTTCTGCTCATTTTGCTCAGCATCAGTTCATGCAAGTCTCTCCAAGCCTCTCTGAAATCATCCTGCTGGTTGTTTCTTATAGAACAATAATATTCCATGACATTCATATACCATAATTTATTCAGCCATTCTCCAATTAATGGTCATCCATTCAGTTTCCAGTTTCTAGCCGCTACAACAAGGGCTGCCACAAACATTTTTGCACATGGGGGTCTCTTTCCTTCCTTTAAGATCTCTTTGGGATATAAGCCCAGTAGAAACACTGCTGGGTCAAAGAGTATGCACAGTTTGATAACTTTTTGAATGTAGTTCCAAAGTGCTCTCCAGATTTGTTGGATTTGTTCACAGTTCCACCAACAATGTATCAGTGTCCCAGTTTTCCCACATCCCCTCCAACATTCATCATTATCTTTTCCTGTCATTTTAGCCAATCTGAGAGATGTGTAGTGTTATCTCAGAGTTGTCTTAATTTGCATTTCTCTGATCAATAGTGACTTGGAGCACCTTTTCATATGACTAGAAATAGTTTCAATTTCATCATCTGAAAATTTTTCATATCCTTTGACCATTTATAGATTGGAGAGTGAATTTTTACAAATCTGAGTCAATTCTCTATATATTTTTAGAAATGAAGTCTTTATCAGAATCTTTAAATGTAAAAATAATTTCCTGATTTATTGTTTCCCTCCTGTGGGATCTGAGTGTGGACAACAACATAGCATTTTCATGCTCTCTGTTGAGGTTTGCTTGCATTTTGTTTTCCTTCTCAGATTTTTTTTCTTGTAGATCCGATTTTTCTTGTAGGGCAAGGTAAATGTATAAATATGTATACATATATTTGATTTGTAATGTATTTTAACATAATTAACATATATTAGACTACCTGCCATCTAGGGGAGAAGGTGGGGGAAAGGGGGAAAAATTTTGCAACAGAAGGCTTTGCAAAGCTCAATGTTGAAAAATTACCCATGCATATATGTTTTACAAATAAAAAGCTTTAATAAAAAAGACCAGAAATGAACAAAAAATTTGATTTCCAAATACAAAACTCAAGAGAAGCATAAAAAGGTAAAAAGGAAAGAATTCTTGAGAACTATATTTTTGTTATGGGTATACTTAGTATGGGTATAATTTGATTTTATTATGATAATATGAAAAAGAAATTAGAGGTATAAAGGGGATCATACTGGAAAAAGAGGAAAAAGGAAGTAAAATAAGGGAAATTACATCTCATGAAGAGGAAAAGACCTATTATAATTGAGGGAAAAGAGGGAGGGGTGTCAGGGTCCAAAGGTCACTCTGATAAGAAGTTTGTGCTGACTTGAGGATAAGGAGGTATTACATGCAGTTCCCCTGACAAACAGGAGACCTGACACATGCTGAGGTTACTGACAATAGCTCAGGTCAAAGAGCAAGGCATAGTGACCTAAAAAAAAATGTTTGTCCTAAGAAGTTGCTCTGTTATCAGGATGTGAGCTCCACAATCTTTCTTACTCCCTCATATCAGAGCAAAGATAATTCCTCAAAGTTTGGTGGGCAAGGGGGATAAAAGGAGGAAACTAAAGACTATGGAGCTGGCTGGCTGAGGAAAGCACCTCAATAAAGAGTATCTTGATTTTATCTCTTCTGGCTTGTGACTCTCCTTGGGGAACACACAGGTTGCGTCTGGATGTGCACCAAAGCTCTGGAGGAGGTAAGACTCAGCTGCCCTCGAGTACAGTACCTGACAAAGGGGGATGAGCATTGTGTGAATCTTAATCTCATCAGATCTGGCTCAAAGAGAGAATATCAAGATATATTTTGTTTCACAGAGAAACTTGTCTCACCTTATGGAGAAGTAGGAGGGGAAAGGGGAAAAGAAAGAGAAAGATTAATAGAATAGAAAACAAGTATTAGGGGAAAGATATAAAAAAGGGGGAGGGGTTCTAAAGGGGGTGGGCTGTTTGAGGGAGGTAGTCATCAAAAGCAAAATACTGGGGAGGAAAAAGGAGGAAAAGCATCACTTAGGTTAAATAAAATGGCAGGAAATACAGAATTAGTTATTTTAACTGAATGTGAATGGGATGAACTCTCCCATAAAATGGAAGCGGATAGCAGACTGGATTAAAAGCCAGAATCCTACAATATGTTTCATTAGAATTAGTTTGGCAATGTTTACATTTCACAGGGGCCATACCTCTGTGGTGGGATCTTTCTTCAGATCTCTGATTGTCTCAGGAGGACCACTGTTCTGTGCCAACTACTATTTGTTTTTAGCTGCACTATGTTCATCCTGAGGTGCAGTTATGTCTAATTTGTGAGGGGAATCTGGAGTGCTTGGAATTTTCCCACATTAAATGGGAACAGGAAAGGCTTCTCATATAAAATGGGATTTTAGCTAGTTCTTGAAGGAAGCCAGGAAAACCAGGACATGGAGATGAGGAGGAATTAGCGTTTTAAGTACAGGAGAACAGTCAATTAAAATATAGTCAAGGTGTTTAAGGAATAGCAAGGTGAATGTCACTGAATCAAAGAGCTCATGAAAGGAGAATAAGGAATAAGAAGACTGGAAAAGTGAGAAAAGTGACAGATTATGAGAGACTTTGAAACCAAATAAAGAATTTTTTATTTAAGATGAGAAATAATGAGTAAATGAAGTTTACTAAACCTCGGGGTGGGGTGGGGGTGGGAGTGGTTTGTGACACGGTCAGACCTGCACTTTAGGAAGATTATTTTGATTACTGAGTGGAGGATGGGTTGGCATGGGAAGAGATATGAAATTATTATACTGCAATAGGCCAGGTATGAAATGATAATCAGGGCTTTCAACAGTAAAATGACTGTCAGAGAAGTGAAAGGGATATTTACAAGAAATGGTACAAAGACAAGTCTTGCCAACAAATTGAATATGAGGGGTAAGAGTGAAGAGTCAGAGATGGCATATAAGATATGAGACTGGGTGACAAGAAGGATCATGTTGATTTCAATAACAGAAAAGTTAGGAAGAGGAAAGAGTTTAGGGGAAAAGATAATGAGTTCAGTTTTGGATATCAGTTTAAGATGTCTTTGGAGCATGCAATTCAAGATGCTCAATAGGCATTTGATAATGAAAAACTGTAGCCTGGGAAAGAAGGTAGAACTAAATAGATGATGGTCCTTAGTCACCTTGATTTTAAAAGACAGCTGCTCCCCTCAAAGTGAAAGGATATTCTAAGTCTCCCCCTTACCTCTACTGTGTATTAGCAGCTCAGCATGCCTTGCTCTCTACTACCATCTGCTGCCTATATTAAGAAAAATGATATAATAACTAGCATTTATATAGCTCTTTGGTTTTGCAAGAATTCTCTCATTTGCTTTTCACAAGTCTTGGAAATAGATGCTATTGTTGTTCTCATTTTACACAAGAAAAGCAAGAGTTTAGAGTCACACAGCAAGTAAGTGCTTAAGGCAAGTTTCCAATTCACCTCTAGTGTTCTAACCACTGCACCACCTAGCTGCCTTTAAATACAACCAAAATAAAGTCACTATAAACACATCATTCCACAAATATACACACATCACTGGAAAGAGTAGATTTTTGTAGCTCTTCCATATGGAAAGTCTTACAGTTAGGAGGGCACATGTGACCAAAATATAATCATGAAAGAATAACTAATATCTGTGGCATTGTAGGATTTTCAATGTCTCCCTCCCTGAAATCCTTAACTAGTTCTTTTTTCAAGAGTTGAGCAGACACTGCTGGGGAAGCATTGAATTTGTTTGTTTATTTTTTCTTCTATCTTTAGAAATAGGTAGGATTCCTTTTTGGGGACTAACAAAAAATTCTCCTGTTAGCCATCTCAATTCCTGTTTGTTAGGGGACAATGGCTAGAATGCCTCTTCATGTTAAAGAAAAATTGTCATTTCCTCCATTGTAAAATGGGGATATCTACATCTTAGGTTGTTGTGAAAATAAAGTAAGATAGTTTTTTATAAATTGCTTAGCACAGGGAGGATCCTGGGAAAGTGGCACACCAGGTCAAAAAATTCTAAATTCTCCAAATTTCCTCCACAAATAAAACAAAATTGTGCCTCAGGACAAAGACCAGTGCCAAACAAATAAAACTCAGGGCAGAACAGAGAAGTCCTCCTGAGACAACTAAAGAAGATTTAAAGAAAGACCCTAGGACCCCGGTTTAACCCCTGTGAAATGTAAACATCTCCAGGCTAGCTCCACAGTAACAGCAATCTAGGAGTCCTGGGGCTAGCTGGATTAGGAGGTAACCTTAACCCCAACCACAACAACTTTCATCTCCTAGATAGTTTGGAGAATAGAGATTGAGTCAACAATTAGAAAGATCCAGAGTCTTAAAGAAGAAAATGATTCTTTGAAAATCAGAATAAGACAAGGGGAAGCCAGTGAAGCTATAAGAGATCAAGAAATAACAAAACAAAACATAAAGAATGGAAAAATCAAAGAGAATGCCAAACATAAGAAAAATAACACATCCACAGAACAGATTAAGAGAAAACATGAGAATAATTGGATTATGTGACCAAAACCCGAACTTTGCTGCAATAATACAAGAAATAATCAAAGAAAATTGTCCTGAAGTGATAGAAAAAGAAGGAAAGTAGAAATAGAAAAAAAAAATCTACCAATCATTATCTCAAAGAAATTCTATAAGGAAAACACATAGGAACATAATTATTAAGTTTTGAAACTCCCAGAGCAAAAAGAAAATTTTACAAGAAACAAAACAATAACAACAAAGATAATTCAAATATGCTGGTGCTACAATTAGAATTGTACAGGATTTATCAGCAGCTACTGTAAAAGACCACAGGTCCTGGAATATTACATTTTGACAATCAAAAAAATTAGACCTGTGGCCAAAATATTATGTCTAGCAAAATTAAATATAATATTGAAAAAAATGGACATTTAACAAACGTGCAGATTTTTATGACTTTGTCTCAATCAAACATGAACTTAATAGAAAATTTAACATGTAGGAGCCAAACATCAAAGGCTAATTTCAATAATGACAAACTGCTTATATTTTATCATTGGAAATGTAAAGTATATGTTTAAGAATGATACAAGTAATTGGGTAGACAAAATGAAAGATTGGGGCAGAGATGAGTATGATCTGACTCTATAAAACAAAGCTGTCTAGGAAAAAGTTAAATTAGAAATTATACCATATGAAAGAGATGATGAGGAAGAAATGATACAGAGGTATTAGATGGGGAAGAATGGCCCATAGTTCTGAAACTTACTCATATTGGGAATGGGTTAAGCAGGGAACAATATACACACACGTGTGTGAGTGTATGTGTTTGTGTATACACTGTGATAGGTATAGCACCCTGAAAAATCTATAAATAAGGGGAAGGAAATAGGATAGGGTGGGATACAGAAGGTTATTTAGATTAAAGGGAGTGCGATAAAATATGTAGATTAATGGAAATATGGTAAAGAAAGAGGGAAAAGTTGGGGGGAGAAGATAAGAGAGAGATCCATGAATGGGGGGAGATTAATAACAAGGTAAGTTAAGTAGAAGAGATATCAGGGATAAGAAATAAGAGATATACACAAAGTAATAAGGATCAGGAATAAAATTTATTAGGAAAAAAAGTAGGGCTAGTAATCATTGATCTCAGACAAGTCAAACTTAAAGAGTCAATCAAGAGAGAAATTTACATTATATATCAGCCATCCTAATATTGTTTTAGTTGCATGTCATATGCATGTGAATATACATATGTGTGTATGTGTAGGTGTAATGTAAATGTATATATGGATGTCTGTGTATGTATGTATACAAAAATATACACATACTTAATTGTAGTCTGGATGGTGGAAGTAGGAAGAATGGGGAAAAAGGAATAAATCAAAAAGTACACAGCAGAGAATACAGCATTAACTTACAAGGAAGCAAAAAAAGTTGCACAGTCATGAATATAATGTCTTCTTTTATTATATATGCTTCTAATAATATAGATCACAGCCTATTCACGACTCTTTATCTTATCTAATTGTTACCTATTTCTTCCCACAAATTAATAGGTGGGCCATCTAATGTGTAATGGGCTTTTCTTGATTTCTCTTAATACTCTATCTTAATTATCTCTCTCTCACCATATGATCAATCCCTTTCTTTTTTTTAAATCATGCATTTTCTTTTTTAAAATAATTATGATGAGTAGGCTTTACATCAATTATTTCTCACCAACCCCATTCTGTACCTGCTCTTGTAAAAAAAAAAAGGAAAGGAATTAAGCAAAGAACCAGCCGGAAAATATTTGCAATATTCCGTCTGCTTTGATGTGAAGGAAAAGATTGATCATATATTTCTTTGAAGACATCCTTTACCACAATTCATCCCTGTATTTCCTTATTTGTTATATATTTATATATATATATATATATATATATATAACATATATATATACATATATATATATATATGGTCATATTTACCTGTGTCTTTTCATTATCCTTTGAATAGTAAAAAAATTCAACTTTTTGGAGACGTGTTCTATGATTCATAGTTATACAAGAATATGAATAGAATATTAATATTAAAAAGAAGAGTCTTCGGCAGAGAACTTTAGGGTCATTAAAGGAGTTTTACAATTTCTGGTTTTTCTGAGTAAAAATAAACAAGATTTCTTGATAGGTAGAACAAGAGAAATAATTTGATGTTTTAATTTAGAAATAAAATTTGATGTTTAATTTAGAAATAGTTTGATGATAAATATCAAGCAAAGCATAAAACAGAAATGTGTCCATCAAACATATTCAATAATATAATGAAGGATTTCTACTCTATTTTACATCAGCTACACTACTTAGCTTTTACTCTAAGGAATAATATGCCCTTTCTCCTAAAATGAATTAATCACCTGAAATCTCATGCTTAAGAATGATTCAAATTTTGATACTTTATGCTTTCTGAACTCACACTCTGAGCAAAGGGTTAGAGAATGACTAAACTACTCACAAAGCCTGCCTTTTTTTAGTGTGTTCACAACCTACCTAGTAACTCCATTTCCCGTAAGCAACTCTATACTTGACCTCAACTCTATGGAACAACATGCCTCCACACCAGGTTTGCCTGGTATACTTGGTGATTCGCCTTTTCTTTTGTGTGGTCTTCCCACATCAGATTGCTACAAAAGTACTTTCCCTCAGTCTATTTTTACTGATATCTTTTAACATGACCTAGAATTCCCTCTGTATCCCTTTCCTGGCTACCTCCCAGAGAGCCATCCCATAAAACAAAGAATATATTTTAAAAGAAAAAAAGAGGACCAAAAAGTCAGATGTTGAAAAAATTCTGACGTTATATACAGTGTTCCACTTTTGTAGCTTGTACTCTACTCCCTCACCTCTGCAAAGTAACAAATGTCTTCTGATATCTCTGTTTTGGGATCACACTATTTTGAATTTCAAAACATTCACTTATGATTGTTTTGTGGCTTTTGTCCTTTCCATTTACATTGCTATAATCATTGTATATATTGTTTTTCTGTCTCTGCATTCTTTACTTTTATGATATTTTGTATCTTTATACACTTCATTTATCATATTTACCATTTCTACAGCACTATATTATTCTATTATATTCATGAAGTACAATTATTTCCATTCTTCAATCATTGGGTATCTTTTTTTGTTACCAAAAAATGCTGCTATAAATATTTTGGTTCTTTTTTATCAGTGATTTCATTGGGATATACCTAATAGCTGAATCCCTGAATTAAAATCAGTCAATCAATAAGCACTTACTAAACTCCTATTAAGTGCTGGGCATTGTGGTAAAGATATAGTATGGGAATATGAAGACAGGAAAAAGATAGATTCTGCTCTCAAAGAATGGGAAATGAGTAAGAAAATATCCAAGCAATTATATACAAACTATAGCTATAATAAAAGAGGAAAGGCACTGGAATTTCGGAGGGCTTGGATTCTGTAGAAACTGGGTTTGTAGCTGGAACTTGAGTGAAGGTAGAAGGGAGAGCATTTTAGGCAGGAGGAACAGGCAGCAAAAATGCCCAGTTAGGAGATGGAATTTCATGTTCAGAGTGCGGCAAAGGGGTCAGTGTCACTAGATTGTAAAGTATGTAAGTAGGGTTAGGAGTTAAGATGGAAAGAGACTGGAAAAGGGGGTGGAGGAGACAGGTTATGAAGGGCTTCTAATGTAAGATTTTATATTTGATCCTGGAGGTGATTGGACCCACTAGAATTTACTGAGTAAGAGGGAATATGATCAGATTTGTGCTTTAGGATTATCATCTTGATGGCTGAGTAGAGAATGGATTGGATTGGAGAGAGTCTTGTAGAGATCAAACCCCAGGGTATTTCAATAGTCCAGGAATCAATTAAGGCTAGCCTGTATAAGGCTGATAGAACTGATTGAGAAGAAAGGGGGGTGTAAGTGAGAGATTTTATAAAGGCAAAATTGATAAGAGTTTGATCATAGGGTTTAAGGGGAGGGAGTAGAGAATGACACCTAGTGATCAGAAGGATCACAGTACTCTTCACAGTAATAGGGATATTAGAAAGACTACAGGGTTTATGGGGAAAGATACTGAGTTCTGTTCTGGACATGTTTAGTTTAAGATGTCTATGGGACTTCCAATTCAAGACACCCTATAGGCAGCTGGAGATGCAAGATTGCAGCTAAGTAGAGAGGTTAAGGATGGATAAGTAGAATCATCAGGAAAACTGAGTCCATGAATTCATGGGAGTTGATAAAATCACCAAGTGAACTAGAAATAGAGGGAGAAAGGGACTCAAGACACTCCATTGCAGGACACTCAGGGTGTTAGCAGGCATGACCTAGATGAACAACTAGCAAGATATTAAGAAGTAGTAGAGTCATAAAAGCCTAAGTAGAAAAGAATGATCAACAGTGTTAAAGGCTGCAGACATTCAGATGGGGTTTAAGAAAAAGCCATTAAATGTGGCAGTCTTTTAAAAGATCACCAGTAACTTTGACAAAAGCAATTTTGGTTAAATAATGAGAATGGAAGCCAGATTGTAGAGTTTTTTTTTTTAAAAGAGAGATGGACTTGCACTTTTCAAAACTGTCTTTGAGAATGGTTATTCTAATTAACAGGTGCAGAAACAGTGACTTAATGTGCACATCTTTCTATAATCCCTCCAATGGCATTCCCATATTTTTCATCTTTGCCCATTTGCTGGGTATGAAATTCATAACTCATTAGTTCTCCACTAAAAAGGGTAATTTGTGTCCCATCTATGTTCATATCCATATTTAAATGAATTCTTAAATCTTGGAAGATATATGCATCAATTTTCAAATGATTTTTTTTTCAAATAGATACTTATTACCTTTTTTTTTACATCATTGCCCCTAACCAGTAACTCCATCTCCCTTAATGAATTTTCCTATCCCCAATAACAAAGAATTTCATTTAAACAAATCAACAAAATAGCTGTCTGGCAGTGTTTGATTCATTTGCTACTGTTGCCTAGCACCTTTTTCTAAGAGGAAGGATTGGGTTTCAAATTCAGTGCTATAAGATGTTAGTCTAGTTAATGCTACTTTCAAGGCTTTTTGAGCAATTATGTTAAATATAAAGTTTTTATGTAGTAGCTGGACTTATCAAATGTGAAGCTACTATGCTTGATTACTTCCAGGTATCACTTACCTAATATATTTCAGTAACCAATCTTCTATTTTCACCAAACACCATATGTTTCGGTGATTATTTGTTCTTCTCAACAGTTTATTTTTTTCTGGCTGAGTTAAAATTTGTGAAGTTCTATAAAATAACACTTTGGTAGTCTGAATGGTATGGCCACAATCTCTAAATTAATATAAATAATAAAGTATATATTATTTAATATATATATAAATAGATATAACATTGGAACAACCTAATTATGGGTTGTACCAATTATTTATTTTCTTTTACTTTTATAGCATTTTGTGGTTTTTCTTCATATAAATTCTGACTTGCTTTGGTCAGCAAATTCCCATGTGTTTTAGGCATTTTGTAGTAATTTTGAGTGGAATTTTTAAAAAAATCATCTCCCAAGATTTTTGTTAGAGAGGTATAGAAAAACTGGTATTTTATATTTTTCTAAGTTGAAACTTTACTTTAAACTTTATTGTTTTTTTTCATATTTTTGATTCTCTTTATAAACCATCACATTGTCTCTTAAATGGATATATTTTTTCTCCTCTATGCCCAAACTTAATCCTTCAATTATTTTTCTTGTCTAATTACTATCACTAGCATTTTAGAACTATATAAAAATAGAACTGATAATGAAACTTATTTTATTCAAAATATTCTTATGTCTATTAGAAATATCACTAGTTCTTAATTTTAAATGTATAAGTTTATAAGTTTATCATGTTAAGGATTTATTCCAATGACTTTTAGTGTTTTCAATAGAAATTAACATATCTTGTTAAGGGCTTTTTCTACCATCTATTGATGCTGCTGACTTTTGTCCTTGGAACATCCCTCAATGTCTAGTCTTCTCATTTTGGACTATTTCCTCTACCATATTATCACCCTCTTCCTTTTGGGTGAATTTATTCCAAGGCCTCCATTTTGGGGACAGAAGTAGATTTACAATGTTCCATTCCTTTCCTGGATGTGCTTCTGACTCTCTTACCCTAGTCATCATGGCTTGCTGCTTTCTCACCCCAGAACTCACCTCAGTGCTTGGGGCCTTCATCTATACTACACCAGCTCTTTTTTCTCCCTAATTTCTCAGCATCTCCCTAAACAGCTTAGCCCTGTGGCCTGCTCACATTTTGGAATACATTTGGTAAATTCCCCCTGACACCTCCATTTTTAAGGATGCTCCTAGACTGTCCTGTTTTCATTCTCTTCCTAACACTATTCCTGATTTTTGGACTTCTGCCTTCATCTCTCCCCTCTCATGCCCCAGCCTTTCTGTGTGTTGTCTTTTTTTGTTCTAAGGTAAACGGGTTAAGTGCCTTGAAGAGAGAGGTTGGCTTTCTTTTTTTTGCTTACATTTGGATCTCCAGTGCTTAGCACAGTATCTGGCATATAGAAAGTACTTGTGCTTGTTTCCTTGGCATTCAGTCATGTAATCATGTGATTCTTGTTTTGTAATTATTGTGACCTTTCATGTTTGTAATCTTCATAACCTTGAACCATCCCTACATTCTTTTTTTAATTAAAAGCTTTCCAAGTTTATATTTTTAATTATTAAAGCTTTTTATTTTCAAAACATATGCATGGATAATTTTTAACATTCAACCTTGCAAAACCTTGTGTTCCAAATTTTTCTCTCCCTTCCACCCACTCCCTCTCATAGACAGCAAGTATTCCAATATATGTAAAATGTGCAATTCTTCTAAATATATTTCAACAATTATCATGCTGCACAATAAAAATCAGATCAAAAAGGGAAAAAAATGAAAAAAAAATGCAAGAAAACAAACAAAAAGTAAAAATACTATATTGTGATCCACACTCAGTTCCCACAATCCTCTTTCTGGGTACAGATAACTCTCTTCATCACCAGAACATTGGAAATGACTTTTATCATCTCATTGTTGAAGAGAGCCATGTTCACCAGAAT
Organism: Myrmecobius fasciatus; assembly: GCA_023553655.1. Lineage (NCBI taxonomy): Eukaryota > Metazoa > Chordata > Mammalia > Dasyuromorphia > Myrmecobiidae > Myrmecobius > Myrmecobius fasciatus. Next base: position 53,528 of record JAJPUD010006900.1, on the reverse strand, counting down.
TGGTCATCATATAGTATTGTTGTTGCTGTATATAATGATCTCCTGGTTCTGCTCACTTCACATAGCATCAGTTCATGTAACTCTCCAGACCTCTCTGAAATCATCCTGCTGGTCATTTCTTATAGAACAATAATATTCTATGACATTCATATACCATAATTTATTCATCCATTCTCCAATTGATGGACATCCATTCAGTTTCCAGTTTCTAGCTACTACAAAAAGGGCTGCCACAAACATTTTTGCACATGTGGGTTTCTTTCCCTCCCGTATGATGATTTTATTTATCCCTGCATTCTTAATAAAAATTTGACCTGGTCTTATAAATAATCTCTAGCTTCTTTGCTTATTTTTATTCAATATTTTTGCATTCATATTCATTAATGATATTGACTTATCCGATTCTTTTTCTTCTTTCCTTTCCTTGTTTGTTTCATAGAAAATTTGGAAAGGTGCCTTCTATATCTATTTTGCAAACAATTTATATATGTGGATGTAAAAGGCCAGTGGCAGCCACACAAAACTGTCTTGCTCTGTAAGTAGGATAGCTGGAAAGCTTGAGTGATAGAAGTTTCTAGCTATCTCTTTTAAATAGTCCTATATGGGAATAAAACATAGCTTCTGAAAGTCATCTTCCTATTTAAACTAGGTGCTGGAGTAGGTGTCAAGCTGGGGAATCATGGACACTAAGTATTATCACAATAAAGTGAACACTGAATTGGGTCAATGTAAACACTGATGGGCAGTCTAGGAAATACCAGTAAATCTTAAAATTGGAGATAATACATAAAAAAGTAGGAAACCTTTGACCTTTGACCAAAAAAATAGAAAATTAACTCTTAGTAAACTAAGCCTGGGGATTAAGATTGGGACTGATATCAAACTAGGGGATAGTAACTCTAAGAGGAGTTAGAAGTGATACAGATTAATAGCCTAGTCCTTTGAATTTTTTTTTGTTTGTTTTCAGGTTTTTTATTTAATTGTACTAAGATGTGGCTTTAAAGGGAGATAGAGCCTTTCATGTAATTATCTTTACAGGAAGTCTCCTCCTTAAAAATAATTTTCTTTAGATAATATCAGAAGATTTGACTGATGTGTGTAATTTGTAGCCAAGAGAAAATCCATTCCAGTTTATTTGCTGAAAGAAATAATTATTATACTATTATATTAATAACCAATTATTAAATTGGGATCCAGGTTTTTCTCTTTAATATTTCCTCTTTAAGGCCCTTGCATATCTGATTGATGAAATTATTCTTCCTCCAGGAAAACATGTTCTTCAGTCTTGAGCAGGACTTACCCACTAACTTCTGTTTAAAATATAAAGTCTTTTTTGTGATGGCAAAGAAATTGAGGGGATGCCTATTAACTGAGGAATGGTTGAACAAGTTGTGGTATATGAATGCAATAGAATACTATTGTACTATAAGAAATAAAGAGCAGACAGATTTCAGAAAAACCTGGAAAGACTTACATGAACTTATGCTGAGTGAAGTGAGCAGTACCAGAAGAATATTTTATACAGTAACAGCAACTTGTGCAATGATCACCTTTGATAGACTTGGCTCTCTCCTCAACAATAAAAGACAACTCCAAAAGACTTATGATAGGAAATGCTATCCATATTCAGAAGAAAAACTATGGAGTTTGAATGCAATTCAAAGTATATTATTTTAACTTTTTTTTGGTGTTTTTCTTTTTTGTGGTTTTTCCCTTTTGATCTAATTCTTTCACAACATGACTAAGGCAGAAGCATGCTTAATATAATTGTACATGTATAAGCTATAATAGACTGCTGGCAAGCAGTCTTGGGGAGAGGAAAGGAAGCAAGGAGGGAAAAATATGGAATTCAAAAGTTTATAAAAGTGAATGTTGAAAATTATCTTTACATGTAATTGGAAAAAATAAAGTATTGTTAAGACAATAATGAATAAACAGAATCCAGTCTGGGTTAGTCCTTCCCCTGAGGAAAGGAGACCCTGAACTTGTCAAATCCTTCCATTAGAGTTTAGGGTAATCCAGCTCATGAAGGGAAAAACAAACCAGAGGCCTAGGTAGAGATGGATTCCCCTATCCATATTTTTGGAGGCTTCTGAATCTCAAGATCACATCATATTTTCAGCAAAAGTTAAAAACTAGTAGCCTACCTCCCCATTAAATGTCTACCAATCTGGGTGGATTTTCACTTGTCAGTGGAATTTCTTTTTAGAAACTTATCTAAGACCTTTGGGGATCTTTGATTACCAAGAGAAACCACTGAAAATCAATTTATTTACTGCTAGCAGCCTAATAAATAAATCAATTTTTAATTAACCAGAAACTCTTATCACTCTGGGTTTTACAATTGTTTCATTACCTTGTCTCTGTTCTTAATTTGTTGTTGTTGTTGTCTTTAAACTTTTCTGTATGTTATCTTCAACCTAGAATTGATAGAATTTCTACCTTCATTATAATTTCCAGGAAACCAGTATTTTGTTCTGCTCTTATCAGGGGCTCAAAAAATAGTTAATTAAGAGTTCTTGCCTCCCCCAAATTTTGGTCACAATCCAAATCCTACTTAGGCTCCACATTTTCATGTCACATGTACTCAAACCTTTATTATGAAGTCCTTTTAAAGACTTCCACTTTAAGATCAGAAGATCTCAATATTCTTATTTTAAAATATGGCTAAAAAAAACCTGCTGAAATGAGACCTGGAATTAACTCAGAAGTCAAGGTACTCACTTCTATCTGCTTCCTAAAATCATGGATTCATCAGAAGTCCTTGGCAAATTGGTATATTTGTTTCTACCTCAAGATTCTGTGATCATGCATTGTTGGTGGAGCTGTGAACGGATACAGCCATTCTGGAGAACAATTTGGAGCTATGCTCAAAAAGTTATCAAACTGTGCATACCCTTTGACCCAGCAGCATTTCTATTGGGCTTATATCCCAAAGAAATCATAAAGGAAGGAAAAGGCCCCACATGTGCAAGAATGTTTGTGGCAGCCCTTTTTGTAGTGGCTAGAAACTGGAAATTGAATAGATGCCCTTCAATTGGAGAATGGCTGAATAAATTATGGTATATGAATGTTATGGAATATTATTGTTCTGTAAGAAATGACCAGCAAGATGATTTCAGAGAGGCCTGGAGAGACTTACATGAACTGATGCTGAGTGAAATGAGCAGAACCAGGAGATCATTATACACGGCAACAACAGTACTATATGACGATCAATTCTGATGGACATGGTTCTCTTCAACAATGAAATGTTTCAAACCACCTCCAATTGTTCACTGAAGAAAGCCATATACACCCAGAGAGAGGGATGCGAAATGTGGACCACAACATAACATTCTCATACTCCTTGATTGATGTTTGCTTACATTGTGTTTCCTTTATCTGATATATCGTTTGTGTAGATAAGATTTTTCTTACACACCAGTGATAAGTTTGGAAATATGTATACATATATTCGATTTGCCAATATTTTAACATAATTAACATGTAGTGGATATCCTGCCATCTAGGGGAGGGGTGGGGAGTTGGGGGGAAAAATTTGTAACGGAAAGCTATGTAAGGGTTATTGTTGAAGAATTACCCACACATATGTTATGCAAATAAAATAAAAAATTAAAAAAAAAAAAAGATTCTATGATCATTACTAGTTTCAAAGGAGAGGAAAAATAAACCCTAACTGTATCACTGGAGCTCTCCTCTCTACTAAATGAATGTCTAATTTTAATAATTCTGGTAAGCCTGCTTAATCATTGCTGCTGCTTATTAATTCCATGTAAAATGTCTATGGATGGATCTCTTTTTTTGAGGGCTAGGAGAATGGTTTCTGGATTGAAAATATTAATGGAACATATTACAATTATCTCCCTAGTTAATAAAGACCCTTCCCCCTAATTATTATTCAATTTATGAAAAAGATTAATTCTAAGTTTTCTGACATCTATCTTAAATTTTTATTTGAATATTTATTCCAAATATTCTAAAATCAATGTCCTTCATTGCTTCCCTACAAACCCCAAAGAAAATACCTATCCTCTCAGTACGGCTAGATTTCAATTATATGTTGGGGAGAAAGCAATTTTATTAAACTGATTCACATATGTAGGTGACTGCTAGAGTTATCTGTACTTAAATATTTTTTTAAAGACATCTTTTCTCAAATTAATTTCAAAATCACAGAGTAATTTTTCACTTCATAGTTACATTGCTTGAAACTCTGATTTTAAAATTAATTTATTATTCTTTATCATCTGAACCTATGAAATTTTAAATGTACCCACATTTTTCACAATAGCCTCAGTTTTCATAGCAGTAGTGATGAAGGCTTTGATGATAGGGAGTCAAAAGAAGCAATGATTTGCGAGTAGGGGCATGTCTGTACAGAGACAATTAAAAGTGTTAATTAATGTCACAAACAAGCTTTTTTCTCTGTCTTCATGGACTTGATAAATCTATGCCCCAATGTGAAAAGTTAATGGATCTTTTTTTGAAACCAGGGATGGAAGGAAAAGGACAATTATAATATAGAAGTAAAGAACAAGATGAAGATATATTAAAAGAAATGCTTATAAGCAGTATAAAAACAAAACAATTAGGATTAGATATATAAATCAACATTATGAAATATAGGTATAAGAATCTTTTAATATGGAAAATAACAGTATGAAATTCACTCATTTAAGGTAAATACAACAGAATATTCTGCACAAAATATATACATATCCCTTCAAATGACACATTTAAGATACGATAGTTCACATACATGTCTTGATAAGATATAAGGCGAACAGAAACAAAAACTTTCAGTGATAACAGTAAGATAAAAATCACAATTTAAACAATTTAAAAAATCTAAATGCATTAAATAATGCTATTATTAAACCTGAATATACTAATATTGTACATTAAGTGTAATACATTCTAGCATTAATTGGCAAAAATTTCTGTAATTAGGCTTCAACTATTAAGCTGTGTTATACTCCAATAGTATTTCAGTCAGAATCAGAATTTTCACAAGTATTGTCATTGATTGTGGGATATGTTCTTAATCCTTGTTTTCTTGCTGCTAAATTGCCGTAAATGTCCTTTCATATCCTGAGAAATATGGCAAATCCTTCCTTCTATACCAGGTACTGGCATTACTGTTGTTTTTTTATCTGCTTTTTCTTCAAAGGCTGTGATGAAGGTAAGTTTGTGAAACTTAAAATGCAGAATTCATTCAACAAATATTTGTTAAGCAGTGATGTGCAATAATGTCTATATAAATAATTGTTTTGTGTTATGTAAAGTTTACTTATATATGTGAGCTATATTGTTTACTATAAATACATTTTCTAACAGAATTCTCTGAAGCAAACTATAGGGCCATATATAAATTTTAATAGATAAATATTATGTGTCCTAATGTAATAAGAATTCCATTCACTTTTCTTAATTAAAATCACAATCTAGGACTATTCCAAGAAACCTTAGATCTTGGCTCTTTCAACTTCAGAAATGAGTAAGGGAATAAATAGACTTGCCACATCTTAAAAATATAAATCTGATTTGAAGTAATAATAAATTAGTATTCAATAATATTTTATAAATTAATTAAATTTCAAAATAGAATTTAAAATATTTATCAGACACTTTCGTTAAACATTTTTAAGTTGCTATGCTAGGTTATTGGGATATATTAAAAAGTATACAAAAGTATGAAATCAGAAAAACAACATTCTCAAAATAGTAACTATTTAAAATTCAATTTTCTCCAAAATTTGGTCATAATACACCATATTAAAAAGAAATGGAAATTCTATTTAAAGACTATTAACATATTTCTACAATATACTGAAAGAAAGAACTAATGTTCTATCATCCTCCACCCACCTCTATTCCTCTATATTCTCTACAAAGTCCTATTCCCATATTTCCTCATGGCATGGAAATAAATGTTGTGTTGTCAAAGACAATGCCTAGGAAACATGAGATCCCATAGGTCCTACAACTGGAATAACTTTTAAGTACAGTTCTGGCGATTAACAATCAGCTTTTTGAATAGCAGTCCACCTATGAATGCAAAAGCCCATTGCCAATGGAGCTCTGATGCATGTGTTGGCCAGGACAATCCATGAAACAAGAAACACATTTTTTTAAAAACCCTCAATCCTGTGTGGCTTTATGTTGCTTATACAATGATGGTGGTTTAGTGATGAGAAAAGGAGAAGAGTATATTAAAAATAACAGTTTTTAGGCTGTCTACAAACTTCAGTTTTACTACTAATACTCTAAACAAGAGATTCTTATCCAATGAATAAAGAATGGAAAAGATTTAATATTAGAAGAGATGAATTATTCCAATCTCAACATTCTAGAAACAAAACCAGAACAAGTACATTGCAGCTAAATGGAAGGATACATTCTTCCATTTAAATAAGTTTTACATTAAAAATGTAAAATAAATAGTTGCATTTTAATAGATAGGAAAAGATAGGGAACTATGAGTCAGCTTTCTGTGAACAGTCAGACAACCAAGTTGTCATGGCAAAGATTAGAAAATCAAGAAGAAATAAAATTGAGAAAAGGCATGAAAAGGTGAAAGTCAAAGGCAATATAACTTTAAAATGTAAATTTGTTTGCAAAAATCTTACACATAAAGATGAAAGATATGGACACTGTCATTTTGATAAAGCATAAAGAAGTAGTGTAAAGTTAAACCAGTTTAAGAAAACCCTAGCAAGAGATCAAATTAAACAATCACCCCAAAGCCATTTATGAATGAAAATGAAAGGACAACAAATAGAAGGAAAATATAAAAGGTCTGCAAAGATAAATATTATTTGACTGTCAAAGGCAGTGAAACTACCACATCACAGTTCCAAATGTGATAATAGAAGTATAAATGGCATAAAAGTAAACAAAGATGAGAAAAACTACTGGATTGGACTAAGTATATATACATACA
>JAJPUD010006900.1:35381-46482 GCA_023553655.1 Myrmecobius fasciatus | reverse complement strand
GTATATATACATACATACCTACATATATATATATATATATGTATATATATATATATATATATATATATATATAAGAAATCAATCTTGAAAGACAACTAAGGAGGTTTGAAGAACTAAAAGTCAAGATATCTAAAGAAGTATATACCAAATCTTTCTGAAGAAAAAAAAATAGTGATTAATATAAAAAAAGCAAACATAAAAACATCAATTACAAATATATGTGTATGTGTGCACACATGCATGTGTATGTATGTCTATTTGTCTACCAATACAAAATCTTTGCAAATTATTTTTTCACAAATTGAGGATATCTCCCATAATGGCATAGATAGGAAATAAGTAGGTTTACACAAGTGACATTTAACAGTGGACCCCATCTTTACCATTTTACAAATGACTGAAAAATGAGTAAATTTCAACAGTTGATTGTACTTACTGTTGGATATGAAAAAGCATTTGATTCAGTATAGTAACATGTACAGTGGCCTTAAAGATTATTTTTTCCAATAAGGAGTCTCATAAATACATCAAAAATCATTAAATATTCCTTGAAAGACTTCACAATAATCATAGGAAATGGGATGTACTAGAAGTTTGGGGGGTTTTGTTTTTTTTGTTTGTTTTTGGATAATTACAAGAATAAAATACCCACTCTATTATTTTTAATAGTTCTAAAAATGTTAGCAATAGGAATGAGAAAAAAATTAAGAGTGAAATGAAAAGATAAAACTATTTCTATTTGCTAATGACATGATGCTTTTTTAAAATTTCAGGCAGATATTTTTTATAGTATTGCAAAAAGATCTTTGCCAGATGTTCTCAAACTTTTGAAGTTCAATTCATTTTTTACTCCTAAAGATTATTGTGAGTTTATGTGAGTTTTATCTGTTTATATTTGCTTTCTGAATAGCAGAAATTTTAAATATTTTAAAAAATTTAAAAATCTAAAATTTTAAATATTTAACTTACTTAAAAGGAGTGATAATTAACACATTACACAAATAACTTTTTTATTAAAGTAATCATATTTTTATAAAATTGTGAGAAAAATGACAGTTTTATGTATTTTAAAAATATCTTTAATGCTTGGTTTAATAGTTAACTGGATTTTCATATCTGTTTCTGTATTCAATATGTTGCAATATGTTGTTTTGGTTGAAGTACATAAAGAAAATCTAATCTCAAATATTTATTTACTTGGAAACAGAAAGGGGCATTTTAATAGAAAAACATTAGTATTATTATGAAAAGTTTTGGCCTTGGGGTCTCCCAGGGGTCCAAAGATCATACATTAAGAATCTATGCCCATTACTTTTAGTGAGTTGGGTTTTTTTTTGTTAGCATAAATGAGTTTTGTAGTTTGCCAAAGTTTTTTTTTTTAATTTAAGATAATTACATTTTGGATGTTATTATTTATTTTTTTAGGTTATATACAGTTACATTCATTTTTATGTATTTCCATGTGAATCATATTGGAGGAGAAAAATCAGAACAAAGGGAGAAAATCACAAAGAAGAAAAAAAATTAAAATAATATTCATTGATCCACATTCAGTCTCCATAAGTCTCTCTCTAATTGCATATGGCATTTTCCATCTAAACTTTATTGGAACTGCCTTGGATCATTGAATTGCTGGGAAGAATTAATTCTATCATAGCTGATCATCACACAATCTTCTTGTTGCTATGTACAATGTTTTCCTGATTCTGCTTGCTTCATTCAGCTTGCTTCATTCAGCATCAGTTTATTCCAGGCTTTTCGAAAATCAGCTTTTTTTTATCATTTCTCATAGAACAATAATATTATACTACTTTCATATACCATAATGTATTTAGCCGTTCCTCAGCTAATGGGTATCTATTCATTTTCTAATTCTTTGCCACCACAAAAAGAGCTGCTGCAAACATATCTGCACATATGGATTCTTTTCCTTCTTTTATGATCTCTTTAAATCTTACAGACCCAGTTAATGGCACTGCTGGATCAAAGGATATGCAGAATTTTATAACCCTTTGAGCATAGTTCCAAATTGCTCTTCAAAGTGGTTGGATCGGTTCACAGGATATTTTTACTTTTTAAATGATTATGCTGATTTTCTAATATTGAGTCATCTTTGCATGTCAGATATAAATCCAAACCAGGTATAGCTGATTTCTTGCATTAATTGCTGTCAATTGAAAGGATTTTATTTCAAATTTTTGAATTAGTACTCATTAATAACACATTAATAATTATTCTTTTTTTGCGCTATCCTTCCTTGCTTTAGGAATTAGGACAATAGTTTTATCTTCTGAAAAGAATTTGGTAGAGTGGTTTCTCAATTTTTGAAAATAATTTGTGTAGTGTTAGATGTTTTATCATTATAATTTTTCATACTACCTCTGTGATTTGTTCCTTGGTCCATTTACTATTAAGGATTTCATTGGTAATTCTCCATATGTTTTGTTTGTATTCCCTTAACTAATTACTATTTTTATTATGTATTGTCCCATAAACGATATTATTTTTGTCCTTATACTTTTATTTTCAGTGCCTCTATATCATAATTGTTGTTGTTCAATCATTTCAGTCATATCTGATCCTTCATGAATCCATTTGGATTGGGGGGGGGAATACTGGAGTAGTTTGCCATTTCCTTCTCCAGATGATTTTTACAGATGAAGAGATAGGCAAAAAGGGTTAAGTGACTGATGCACAGTCACACAGCTAAGAGTCTGAGGCCAAATTTGAAATCAGGAAGATTAATTCAGGAAGACACTCTGGGTCCTGTACTCTATACACTGTGCCACCTAGCTGCCCATGTGCATTTTGTAAAACTTCTATGTCAAAAAATACATATATTCCTTAGTGTTCCCATTTAAGAGACATTTTCATTTGGAAGACATCTTTTAGCTCTCATTTCTCCACCAGTGTTTATTTCAATATTTTCCTTGTTTATCTTTTTCTTAGATTTGTCCAAATCTGAGAGAACATTAAAGTCTCTTAATACCATTCTATTACCATGCATCTTCTGTAATTCAGTTAAATTTTCCTTCATAAATTTAAAAGTATATTATTTGGAGACTATGAGTTTCATATTCTTATTGGTTTATGGCTCCTTGAAGCATAGTTTCTTTACTTCTCTCTGTATTATGAATTTTTGTTTTTTCTTTATCTAACAATGATTGCAGTTCTTGTTTTTTTTTTTAATTTTACTTGATGCATAGTAAATTTTGTTTATTCTATTATGTTTTGGGTTTGGATTTTTACTTATTTAATTGTGTTTCTTGTAATCAACAGATGGTGAGGTTTTGTTTTCTTATCTAATTTGTTAATTATTTTCTTGGATTAAGGCATTTGCATTTCTGTTATGAAAGTTTTGTTTTCTTCAATTTGTCTCTAGTATTAGCTTTTTTTTTGTCCAATTTGGGCTAAGCTTTTGTTTTTGTTCCTCTTCCTCTTTTAAAACAGCACTATGTTACTGTTTTGGCAATTCTGTCCCCACAGGCTCTCTTCTCACCCTTAACCTACTCATGGAGAATAGGACTCTGTCCCATTATTATTTATCATTTTTTCTCATTTTGGAGTTTTACTTAACTTCCTTTTATTCATCTCTGTAAACCTTTTCTAATTATTCCCCTTTGCCTTTTGTTTTTGTTCTGTTTTTAAATTTTTTCTGCACTTTTTTCTAATAAAGGATTTCTTTTGTTCTTATTTTCTTCCCTTGTCTAAATTATTTCATTCATGTTCTTTACATTTATTTATTTTTTCTTTAGTGTCTTGATGTTTCTCATAAAATTAAAACATCTAAAATATCAAGTCTGAATTTCTTCTTCTAAATAATTTCCATATTATTGTTTTGAAGATCTTGTCTCCTCAATCCTCTCCCCTCCTCTCACATATTTTTTCTTTTTTAGTTCTTGCTATTTTGTCTAATTCTTACAAGTATCAATTTCTATTGCAGGTAGTCAGAATGGAAGTATTGCTCCATTACTAAATGTGTGTTTCTGACTCAGCTGTGCCATTACTAGGTTTGTATCCCAAGGAAATCATGAAGGAAGGAAAAGGACCCAAATATGCAAAAATATTTGTAGCAGCTCTTTTTGTGGTTGCAAAGAATTGGAAAATGAGTAGCTGCCTGTCAGTTGGGGAATTGCTGAATAAGTTGTGGTATCTGAAGGTAATGAAATATTATTATTCTATAAAAATGATAAACAAGCTGATTATGGAAAGACCTCAAAAAATGTATATGAACTGATGCAAAGTGAAACAAGCAGAACCAGGAATACATTGTACACAATGACAGCAAGAATGTGTGATGATCAACTATGAAAGTCTTGGTTCTTCTCAGTGATTCAGTCATCCAAAGCAATAGACTTTGGAAAGAAAATGCCATCTGCATCCAGGAAAAACATCTAAGGAGACTAAATGTAAATCAACACATGCTATGTTCACTTTTTTTTTTCTCTCTCACATGGTTTTTCCCTTTTGTTCTGATTTCTCTCCCAATATAATTCATAAAGCAATGTGTATTAAAAAATAAACTTGCTACAATTAAAAATAAGATACAAACCCCCTAAATATTTCAATTCTCCTCCTTGCCCTCCTCTTGATTACTATCATTCCCTTTGGATCCATGCCATTTCACCCTTTCCCAAGACTGTACTCTGTAGCTCAGATTTCCCCTCTTCTGAGTCAATATTGCCAATAGAGGATCAACACTCATTTAGAAGAAAGGATGTGAGCATAAAGTCTCTGTAAGATGCATACTTCAAGGTTCCCTCTTTACTGATTATAGAATCTTCTCCTTTCATGGGTGTTTTCTTCAATGGAATCTCTTCTCACCACTGATTCAATAGTTCCACCTTTCTCATTTCAATAATTTCCTTGTCACTTCATCAATTCTCCTATTACTCCTTTTCCATTATTGGAGTTATTTTCCCTGTTTTTTACTATTAACTTTATTAGGATATATCATACATTTCTCTATATCTTATGCCTCTCCTCTTCCTTTTAATGAGCCTTCAAATTCTGCAGTTTATTTCCACAAAATATATTAAATTATTTGTAAAGGAGACAAAAGCATAAATTGAAAGATTGAGCCTTTTAGACCTCTTTCTCCACTATTTCTTCTCCTATTTTCTTAAGTTCCATTTTCATTATTCACATTATTCATTATTATTCCCTTGCATATTTTTAATAAAGATAATTTTAAATGGTTCCTTTTTTTTCTTCCCTTAACAGCATAGGCATCTCTCTATAGGATTTTCCTTTAAATAGTATTTTGAGATGAGGTAGTTTATTTTGTTACTTTTTCTTTCCTTGGTAATTGTATTTATTTACTTTAATCATATATTTGGTTACTTGAGGTGTTTGCAAGTCCAATAATATATTCAGTTTTGGAGGGGTTTTTGATAGGAATGCTTCAAAAGTTTTTCTTTTATCTAATGACCTTTTTATTAATGATCAGCTTCAAACTAATAGGATATATCATTTAGGGTTGCATTTTGAGATTCTTTGATTTCTGGAATATATTGTTCCATTCTTTTATGCAGTTTCTGGTGGGCACAAAATATTTTCAGACTATCTAAATATTCCTTCATTTATATTTGAAAGTCTTTTTCCTGGTCATATGAAGAACTTGTATCATAAGAATAGTTAAATTTATCATAATGAGTCCTGGAGTTTGAAGCACAGGGCTTGTTTTGTTTTGCTTTTTTTCTTGAGGATATCTATATATTTTTTTAAATTAGTGCCTTCTTTTATGTAAAGTTATTAGAAGTTCTTTTGTATTATTTCTTACATTATGGTATACATTTATTTTACCTGTTACATTCTTCTTTAAAAAATGTTTAAATTAAATCAGAAAACATTTCCCAAAAAAGGTCATTTATATACATTATCAGATTTTGCTTTCTTATATAAGTGTAGCCACATATCAGTCATCTGATTCTAGAAATCAATAATTTTGTTTCTTTTCATATTTCTTCAGGTATTTCATTAATATTCCAATGCATTGATATATTATTATCTGTATGACTGAGCAAGGCTCCTTTTTCTCTTTGGGTCATTGCTTCCTCATCTAAATGGGGGAGTTGGACTATATCTCACAGAAGTTCCTTCCCACACAAATATTCTGTGACTATATATGACACTTTGTTCAATTATTCCCCACATTTTGGATATGGGTTTCTTTCATCTTTTTTTCTTTACAAATTAAGCTGCTATGATTTGTTAATATAATGCCAGATTGTATTAGTTCACTGGGATTCCAGCAAAAGAAGAGTGCATCCCTTTGCCCAGAACCTCACAAACATAGCATTTTGTGATCTTCAACTGTCCTATGATTAGGCTTGCTAAGCCTGAGGAAGATCAGCAATATAGTGGCCTCAGGGTACCGGATTTTCTACCTCACAATTCAGGGGAAAGGTAAATGGTACCAATGGAAGGAATACATACTATAAAAAAACGTTTAACCATTCAAGTACCACTATTAGGCATGAATATCAAGAGAGATTTAAAAGGTGGGGGGAAGGACCTCTATGTACAAAAATATTTGTAGCAGCTCTCTTCTCAGGGCAAAGAATTGTAAATTGAGGAGATGTCCATCAATTGGGGAATGGCTAAATAAATTGTGGTGTATGATTGTCATGGAATATTTTTGTTCTATGGGAAGTGATGAGCAGAACGCTTTTGGAAAAAAAATCTGGAAAGTCCTTCATGAACTCAAAGTAAAATGTAATGTATACAAAATAATAGCAATATTCTAAGATGGCCAGTTGTAAATGACTTTGTTATTCTTAGCAGTACAATGATCTACTACGACTACTCTGAAGGACTTATGAAAAATCTTATCCATACCCTATGTCCATAATCACATAAACTGATCTAGTGTGATAAAGAAAAAAAGAGTCCTGCTTTGCTGATACCAGGTTGGCACTGGGGCTGAGTTGACTCGGCCTGCATTGGAATTACATGCTGGACTCCCAAACTGGTTCCACAGACCTTTCCTGCTGACCTTTCAAGTCCTCTTTGGTGTCTCTGGGCTTAGAGGTCTGGAAGCCCCCGGTACTGCTGCTGATTCAGAGGTTCTGCTTTGCTGATGCTGGGACTGGGACTGGGACTGGGACTGGGGCTGGGGCTGGGGGTGGGGCTGGGTCCAAGCTGGGGCGAGGGCTGTATCATTGATGCTTTTAATCTGTTTTCCTTATTCATTCTCTAATTATCACTTTCGGACTCTTCCTCTTTTGATGGCTGATCCCCTAATGGAAACCTCAAATTCATCTAAGTTTCCTTTTACATTGGAGAATTCATTTTATGTTAGCCTCAGTCCTTGTCTAAAGTGAGTGCTTGGGGGACAGGACTGACTTAAACCATTTCCCCTTTCTCCAGGCTGTATATAAATTCATATGTACACTGATGCCCTCACCTAGTTCCCTTTGTTCTTTAGTTCTCCCTCTGAATACTCTCCCACCCTCCCATACATCTTTGCAAGTAGGAAGACAGAACTGAGGTATATGGTAATAAAATGGTGAGGTGAGGTGAGGGCAGGGGCAGGGGCAGGGGCAGGTTTTGTAGCAAAAACTACAAAATCAGAAAGAAAATATGAATCCTGCAGCTGGTAGATAGGGTTGTGCACCTTGCTAGAGTGTGGGAGCCATTGAGGGTGGGAAGCAGTGTTGAGGGCTGTAGTGCAGGGAGGAGTTAGGAATTAGTGCTCTCAAATATTAATTCATGAGGCTGTAGTCTTATTAGATTTCTTGGTATCAGCCTGTGAAGAAAACTGTAATTGCTCTATCTTTAAAACACAATTGTTCTTTCAGGGAATTTTAGGAGGACTTATTGGTCTCATAATCTAGGAGGTCTGAATAAATTATTTCCTCTGTTCATAATATTAAAATTCTTCTACACCTTCAAGAACCTTCCATTCAAATCTTACCACTGGCATACTATTTTCCCTGATCACTTCAGCGTACAATGATTTCATCCTCCTCTTAAATATTATAGTGGTGGAGCCAAGATGGTGGAGATCAGACAGGAGTCTCTGTAACCTCCTCTAACCTTCCCTCAAACCAACAACATATGAAGCCTCTAGACTGATTTTGAAGCAAAAGAATCCACAATATCTGGAGGACAACACAATTCTAGAAGAAGATACTCTGGAAAAACTTCAAAACAGGTCTGTCTTAATTGGGCAGGGGGGTGGTCTGCTGAACCCAGACTGCAGCACAGGGAGACCAGGGCAGGGAGCTGGAGCAGGGAGCTGGAACAGGAATGGGAGCGCTGTGCTTTTCACACACCCAGGAGTCTTCTGCGGGCCTCTTGGGCCAATCTGTCCTGATTGTGTGCAGGTGGTTTGGAGGGTCTGCCTTTTGTTGGGGGTAGATTGTGAACCACTGAACCCCTGATGAGCATGGGACCTAGCTGCCATTAGACAGCACCCTAGGGCAATCAATCAGTAGGACTGATCAGCACATGAAATAATTCAATCAGCAGAACTGCCCCAGGGTGAACTAAAGCAGAACTGCCCAGCACCTGACATAATTCAATCAGCAGAACTGCCCAGTTCCTGAAATAACTCAATCAGCAGAACTGCCACAGGGCAAATTAAAGCAGCTGTCCCACCTTTGCCTTAAACAGACCTCATACCTTTAAAAAAAATGAATAAAAAACCAAAAAGAACTCTCACCATAGACAACTTTTATGGAGAGAGGGAAGAACAGACCTCAAATCCTGAGGCCCCTAAAGGTAAAGCAACTCCAGAAAAAGCCCCAAAGAGAGACACAAACTGGACTCCACGTCACAAGGCTTTCTTTGAAGATTACATAAAGGATCTTAAAAGAGAGTTAGAAGAAACATGGGGAAACGAAATGAGATCACTGCAAAATAAAAGAGAAAAAATGGAAAAAGAATGCAATGAACAAAAAAATGTAATTGGTCAATTGCAAAAGGAACTAAAAACAGTAACTGAAGAAAATAAGACATTAAAAATTAGAATCTAAGAATTAGAAATGAATGACTCATCAAGACTTCAAGAATCAGTCAAACAAAAACAAAAAAATGAAAAGATAGAGAAAAACATGAAATATCTCCTAGGAAAAACAACTGACCTGGAAAAAAGATCTAGGAGAGACAACCTAAGGATTATAGGGCTTCCTGAAAGCCATGATGAAAACAAGAACCTAGACACTATCTTCCAGGAAATCATAAAAGAAAACTGCCCTGATATTTTAGACCCAGAAGGCAAAATACTTTTTGAAACAATCCACCGATCACCTCCTGAAAGAAACCTAAAATTTAAGTCCCCCAGAAATATCATGGCTAAATTCCAGAACTATCATACCAAGGAAAAGATACTATGAGAAGCCAGAAAGAAACAATTTAAATATCTAGGAGCCACGATTAGGATCACACAGGACCTAGCAGCTTCTACTTTGAAGGATCGAAGGGCCTGGAATCAGATATTCCAAAGGGCAAAGGAACTTGGATTACAGCCAAGAATAAATTACCCAGCTAGAATGAGCATTATCTTCCAGGGAAGAAGATGGTCATTCAATGATATAGGAGAATTTCACCTATTTCTACTGAAAAGACCAGAACTGAACAAAAAATTTCATCTACAAACACAGAACACAAGAGAAACATAAAAAGGTAACAAGAAAAAAAAAACTCTTGAGAAATATATTTATGTTATAGATACTTATAGAATGAGGGTTGATTTTATGAATCTATTATTACATTATGATTATGATACGATTACTGTGATTTTATGATTATTATATGATTACTGTGATTTTATGATTATTATGATATGTTTATTGTGATTTTATTATTATTATGATATGATAAACTGAAAAAGAAATTAGAGGTAGAAAAGGGATAACACTGGAAGAAGAGGAAAAGGAGGTAAAATAAGGGAAATTATATCACATGTAGAGGCAAAGAAAACCTATAATGATTGAGGGGAAAAAAGGGAGGGGAATGAGAATTTGGTTAATCTCCATCTCATCAGATTTGGCTCAGAGGGAGTAATAGACTTACTTATAAGGAAACAGGAGGGAAAGGGGGAAAAAAGAGGTGGGTGGGGCTCTAAAGGGGAAGGATTGTTTGAGGGAAGTGATTATCAAAAGTAAAATACTAGGGAGGAGGGAAAGGGGATAAGAAAGAGAAAAGCATAAGCTAGGGTAAATAAGATGGCAGGAAATACAGAATTAGTTATTTTAACTGTGAATATGAATGGAATGAACTCTCCCTTAAAGCAGAAGCAGATAGCAGACTGGATTAAAAACCAGAATCCAACAATATGTTGTATACAAGAAACACATCTAAAACACAGAGATACATACAGGGTGAAGGTAAAAGGTTGGAGCAGAATCTATTATTCTTCAGGTTAACAAAAAAAAAAAAAGCAGGGGTAGCAATCCTGATCTCAGACCAAGTAAAAGCAAAGATAGACTTAATTAAAAGAGACAAAGAAGGAAATTATATCTTCTTAAAGGGTACCATAGATAATGAAGCAATATCAATACTAAACATATATGCACCAAGTGGTATAGCATGGAAATTCCTAGAGGAAAAGTTCAGAGAGATGCAAGAAGAAATAGACAGCAAAACTATAATAGTGGGGGATCTCAACCTCCCTCTCTCAGAACTTGATAAATCAAACCACAAAATAAATAAGAAAGAAGTTAAGGAGGTAAACAAAATGTTAGAAAAGTTAGGTATGATAGATGCTTGGAGGAAATTAAATGGAGACATAAAGGAGTTTACTTTTTTCTCAGCAGTCCATGGAACTTGTACAAAAATTGACCATGTGCTAGGACACAAAAACCTCAAAATCAAATGCAGGAAGGCAGAAATAATAAATGTATTTTTTTCAGATCATGACGGAATAAAAATCACATGCAATATAAGGCCAGGAGAAAATAGACCAAAAACCAATTGGAAACTAAATAATTTTATCTTAAAGAATGAATGGGTGAAACAGCAAATTACAAACACAATTACTAATTTCATCCAAGAGAATGACAATAATGAGACAACATACCAAAATTTGTGGGATAGAGCCAAAGCGGTAATAAGGGGAAATTTTATATCGCTAGATGCTTATTTGCATAAAATA
>JAJPUD010006900.1:3288-29904 GCA_023553655.1 Myrmecobius fasciatus | reverse complement strand
GGGGAAAAAAGGGAGGGGAATGAGAATTTGGTTAATCTCCATCTCATCAGATTTGGCTCAGAGGGAGTAATAGACTTACTTATAAGGAAACAGGAGGGAAAGGGGGAAAAAAGAGGTGGGTGGGGCTCTAAAGGGGAAGGATTGTTTGAGGGAAGTGATTATCAAAAGTAAAATACTAGGGAGGAGGGAAAGGGGATAAGAAAGAGAAAAGCATAAGCTAGGGTAAATAAGATGGCAGGAAATACAGAATTAGTTATTTTAACTGTGAATATGAATGGAATGAACTCTCCCTTAAAGCAGAAGCAGATAGCAGACTGGATTAAAAACCAGAATCCAACAATATGTTGTATACAAGAAACACATCTAAAACACAGAGATACATACAGGGTGAAGGTAAAAGGTTGGAGCAGAATCTATTATTCTTCAGGTTAACAAAAAAAAAGCAGGGGTAGCAATCCTGATCTCAGACCAAGTAAAAGCAAAGATAGACTTAATTAAAAGAGACAAAGAAGGAAATTATATCTTCTTAAAGGGTACCATAGATAATGAAGCAATATCAATACTAAACATATATGCACCAAGTGGTATAGCATGGAAATTCCTAGAGGAAAAGTTCAGAGAGATGCAAGAAGAAATAGACAGCAAAACTATAATAGTGGGGGATCTCAACCTCCCTCTCTCAGAACTTGATAAATCAAACCACAAAATAAATAAGAAAGAAGTTAAGGAGGTAAACAAAATGTTAGAAAAGTTAGGTATGATAGATGCTTGGAGGAAATTAAATGGAGACATAAAGGAGTTTACTTTTTTCTCAGCAGTCCATGGAACTTATACAAAAATTGACCATGTGCTAGGACACAAAAACCTCAAAATCAAATGCAGGAAGGCAGAAATAATAAATGTATTTTTTTCAGATCATGACAGAATAAAAATCACATGCAATATAAGGCCAGGAGAAAATAGACCAAAAACCAATTGGAAACTAAATAATTTTATCTTAAAGAATGAATGGGTGAAACAGCAAATTACAAACACAATTACTAATTTCATCCAAGAGAATGACAATAATGAGACAACATACCAAAATTTGTGGGATAGAGCCAAAGCGGTAATAAGGGGAAATTTTATATCGCTAGATGCTTATTTGCATAAAATAGAGAAAGAGAAAAATCAATGAATTGGGCTTGCAACTAAAAAAGCTAGAGAAAGAACAAATTAAAAACCCCCAATCAAATACCAAACTTGAAATCCTAAAAATAAAAGGAGAGATTAATAAAATTGAAAGTAAAAATACTATTGAATTAATAAATAAAACTAAAAGTTGGTTTTATGAAAAAACCAACAAAATAGATAAACCTCTAGTTAATTTAATTAGAAAAAGGAAAGAGGAAAATCAAATTGTTAGTCTCAAAAATGAAAAGGGAGAACTTTCCACCAATGAAGAAGAAATTAGAGCAATAATCAGGAGTTACTTTGCCCAACTTTATGCCAATAAATTTGATAACCTAAGTGAAATGGAGGAATATCTACAAAAATATAGATTGCCCAGATTAACAGAAGAGGAAATAAATTACTTAAATAGTCCCATTTTAGAAAAAGAAATAGAACAAGTCATTAATCAACTCCCTAAGAAAAAATCCCCAGGACCAGATGGATTTACATGTGAATTCTACCAAATAGTTAAAGAAAAATTAACTCCAATATTACATAAACTATTCGAAAAAATAGGGAATGAAGGACTCCTACCAAACTCTTTTTATGATACAGACATGGTACTGATACCTAAGCCAGGTAAAACAGAGAAAGAAAATTATAGACCAATCTCCCTAATGAATATTGATGCAAAAATCTTAAATAAAATATTAGCAAAGAGATTACAGAAAATCATTCCCAGAATAATACACCATGACCAAGTAGGATTTATACCAGGAATGCAGGGCTGGTTCAATATTAGGAAAACTATTAACATAATTGACTATATTAATAACCAAGTTAACAAAAACATATGATAATCTCAATAGATGCAGAAAAAGCATTTGATAAAATCCAACATCCATTACTATTAAAAACATTAGAGAGTATAGGAATTAATGGACTTTTCCTTAAAATAGTAGCATCTATTTAAAACCATCAGCTAGCATCATATGTAATGGTGATAAACTGGAACCATTCCCAATAACATCAGAGGTGAAACAAGGTTGCCCACTATCACCATTACTATTCAATATTGTATTAGAAATGCTAGGCTTGGCAATAAGACAAGAAAAAGAGATTAAAAGAATTAGAGTAGGTCATGAGGAAACCAAATTATCACTCTTTACAGATGATATGATGGTCTACTAAGAGAACCCTAGAGAATCAACTAAAAAACTATTAGAATTAATCCAAAACTTTAGCAAAGTTGCAGGATACAGAATAAATCCACATAAATCATCAGCATTTTTATACATCACCAACAAAATGCAACAGCAAGAGATACAAAGAGAAATTCCATTCAAAATAACTATCGATAGTATAAAATATTTGGGAATATATCTGCCAAGGGAAAGTTAGGATCTATATGAGCAAAACTACAAAACACTCTCCACAAAAATAAAGTCAGATCTAAACAATTGGAAAAACATCAAGTGCTCTTGGATAGGTCGAGCAAATATAATAAAGATGGCAATACTACCTAAACTAATCTATTTATTTAGTGCTATACCAATCAAACTCCCAAGAAATTATTTAACTGACCTAGAAAAAATAACAACAAAATTCATCTGGAAAAACAAAAGTTCAAGAATTTCAAGGGAATTAATGAAAAAAATGCAAATGAGGGTGGCCTAGCTGTACCAGATCTAAAACCATATTATAAAGCAGTGGTCACCAAAAACATTTGGTACTGGCTAAGAAATAGAGTAGTGTATCAGTGGAATAGGTTAGGTTCACAGGACAAAATACTCAATGACAATAGTAATCTAGTGTTTGATAAACCCAAAGACCTCAGTTTTTGGGATTAAAAACTCACTATTTGACAAAAACTGCTGGGATAATTGGAAACTAGTATGGAAGAAATTAGGCATTGACCCACACCTAACATCATATACCAAGATAAGGTCAAAATGGATTCATGACCTAGGCATAAAGAATGATATCATAAACAAATTAGAACAATGTAGGATGGTTTACCTCTCAGACCCGTGGAGGGGGAAGGAATTTGTGACCAAAAATAACTAGAGGTCATCATTAATCACAAAATAGATAAGTTCGACTATATCAAGTTAAAAAGTTTTTGTACAAACAAAATGAATGCAGACAAGATTAGAAGGGTATCAGTAAACTGGGAAAATATTTTTACATCCAAAGGTTCTGATAAAGGCCTCATTTCTAAAATATATCGAGAATTGACTCAAATATATAAGAATTCAAGCCATTCTCCAATTGATAAATGGTCAAAAGATATGAACAGACAATTTTCAGATGAAGAAATTGAACCTATTTCTGGTCACATGAAAAGGTGCTCCAAATCTGTATTGATCAGAGAAATACAAATTAAGACAACTCTGAGATACCACTACACACCTGTCAGATTGGCTAAAATGACAGGAAATGATAATGATAACTGTTGGAGGGGATGTGGGAAAACTGGGACACTGATACATTGTTGGTGGAACTGTGAACGGATCCAACCATTCTGGAGAGCAATTTGGAACTATGCTCAAAAAGTTATCAAACTGTGCATACCATTTGACCCAGCAGTGTTTCTACTGGGCCTATATCCCAAAGAGATTTTAAAGGAGGGAAAGGGACCCACATGTGCAAAAATGTTTGTGGCAGCCCTCTTTGTAGTGGCAAGAAACTGGAAATTGAAAGGATGCCCATCAATTGGAGAATGGATGAATAAATTATGGTATATGAATGTTATGGAATATTATTGTTCTGTAAGAAACAACCAGCAGGATGATTTTAGAGAGGCCTGGAGAGACTTGCATGAACTGATGCTGAGTGAAATCAGCAGAACCAGGAGAACATTATACACAGCAACAAGGCTATATGATGATCAATTCTCATGGACATGGTTCTCTTCAACAATGATGTGATTCAAACCAGTTCCTATTGTTCAGTGATGAAGATAGTCATATACATCCAGAGAGAGGCCTGTGGGAACTGGACCACAACACAGCATTTTAATGCTTTCTGTGAATATTTCCATGCATTTTGTTTTCCTTCTTAGGTTGTTTTTTCTTCTTCTCTTTCTAGATCTGCTGTTTCTTGTGCAGCAAGATAACTGTATAGATATGTATACATGTATTGTATTTGTCATATAATTTATCCTATTTAGCATGTATTAGATTACCTGTCATCTAGGGGTGGGGGTGGGGGGGAAGGAGGGGAAAAGCTTGGGAAAAAAAGTTTTTGCAAAGGTCAATGTAGAAAAATCACTCATATGTTTTGTAAATAAAAAGCTTTTAATAAAATAAATAAATAAATAAATATTATAGTAAATTATTTTGCATTGTGTTATGACACTTTCTATTATTGTCATAAACTGTTCTTTAAATATCTAGCTTTTCCCATGTTTATGGCTTGGTTACCAAGAAAAAAGTTGGCTTAAAGGCAAGAGCTAAACATCTTCAAATATTTTCTTAAAACACGGGTTTTTCCATATATTGGGTGCTCAATAAATATTTAACAGTTCGATGTCATTTAAACTACAGGCAACAGAAACTTATTGAAAGTTTTTAAGCAAAAAAAATAAACTGATAAAAATATTATTATGGTATTCCAAGGTCTTAAGAGTCTTTATTAGGATAGCAACAATAATGATGATAATAATAATAATGTTTACATTATGCTTTAAGTTTTACAAAATATTTATGTTATTTAATTTGAGCCTCACAACAACCCTGTGAAATGGGTACTATTATCCCCATTTTACAGGTGAGGAAACTGAATTTAAGAGACTTCTTCAGGGTAATACAGAAAGTAAATATCTGAGGCAGGATCTGAAATCAGAACCTCCTGAATCTAAGTCCAATACTCTGTCCACTGTGCCAACCAGATGTCTCCTGTCACTGAAATAAAATCCAAAGGAATGGATTAAATCTAGAAATTGTGGAGATAGAAGGGATAGTATGTGGAAGGGATAATATGATAGAAAGAAATTAAAGATTGCTCCAAAATTCCCAGACTAAGTAACTAGTAGGATGGTGGCATTGCTAAAAGAAATAGGAAAGTTAGGGAGGTAACTCCCTAACTTTTTTTTTGATATGAAAATGATTTCCATTCCTGACAGCATGCTTTGAGACATCCAAATGGAAAAAAAAATGTTGAGTAAGCAGTTGAAAAAACAAGACTTTGGTTCAGAAGAGAGCTTGAGATTGAACCTTAATTATTTGGGAATCATTCAAATAAAAGTGTTAGTCAAAGACATGAAAATAGATAAAATCTCCAAGAAGAGGAAATAAAGGTGGAAGAAAAGAGAATCAAGTGAGAAAAATGATAAATGGTAATACTTAAAGGGCAGAAAAAAATAAGAGTTAGGATTATACATCATCAAGTTGAGAAAAGCATTTTAAGATGAAAAGTATGACAAAACAGACCTGATTCAGGCTTGTCCAATGGTTCAAGTTCAGGACTATTAAAAAATGAGACACTTATAGTCCACCTGACATTTAACAAAAGGAAGTTCATGGGACCATAGTGTCAAAGAATATTTAGCAAGGATGCAACACTAATTCACTTGGGTGCAGTTTTCCTACCTCTGCATTTGCCATAGTGGTATGCTAGATGTCAAGCTTGAGGAAGGCACTTTTAACTCCTTGTATACTGTTTTTAAGCCTCAAAGACTATTTCAACAATTTTTAAAAGAAAATTATCTCTCTCCTGAAGTAATCACCCATCTTCAATTGCCTCTTGGACATGTGGAGTTGGGTATCTCAAATTCAACATATATAAAACAGAACTCATCATCTTTACCTTTCTGTATTTCTCTATTAATATCAAGGACAATTTCATATTCTCAGTCACACTTACTCAGTCTCACAATCTTAGCGTTATCTTCAATTATTCACCTTCACTAACTCCAAATATCTAAACAATTGATAAATCTTGTAATTTCTATCTTCACAACTTCTCTCATTTATATCTCCTTCTGTCCACACACAACTACAAACACACACACACATGCACATACATATTCTAGATTTGATCATGTCACCTCCTGTAAGCTCCATAGCTCTTCCTCATCATCAGAATCAAATATGCACTCTTTGACATCTCAAACTCATCACAATCTGCCTTCTTGCGCTCTTCATTCTTCTTATACTTACTTCTCTACATGTGCCACCCAGCTGCACTGGCCTACTTGCAGTTTCTCGAATGCAATATCCCACCTTTTTTTTCTCCACACCTTTGTTTTTTCTGACTTCCACATCTAACATCCCCTTCTCTTTTCCTTATTCCTTTTCTTGTTCCTGACTTCCATAAAGACTCGTCTTACATAACACATTAGGTAAGAGGACCATTTTCAGGTTCCCTTGTTGCTAATCCTATCATATTATCTTATATGTACTCTGTACATAGCTTATTCCATTATTATTAGTAGTAGTATTATACCTAGTTATTCATATATTGTCTTTCCCATTAGAACTTAGAACAATACCCTACACATAGTAATAGTAGTATTTTGGCTTGTTGGCTGTATTAAATCAGTAGTGTCAAATGTTACAGTGAACAAAAGAAATGAGGACTGAGGAAAGGTCATTAGATTGGCCTTAAATTAGAGTTCTTAAAAGAGTGAAGAGGGCAGAAGTCAAATGATAGTGGGTTAAAATGCAAATGGAGTGAAAAAAATAGAAACAAAACTTGGATAGATTATTACCTTATAATCAAAGGTTGGCCAGGAAAAAAAGGAAGTGGGATAGTTGTTTTAGGGGGCAGAAAGGTTCGAGTGACATGATTTTTCCCCCTTGTTAAGATAAGGTAGTCCTGACCACTGCTGTAGACTAAAAAACCCTAGAAAAGTTAAGACTGAAGGAATAAGTATCTAGAGGAAGAGGAGATGAATAGATGGAATCATAAGCACAAAATAAAAGAATGGCCATAAAAAAGAACATTTACTTTCATATGAGAAAAAAAAAATTTAGCATGAGATAAAAGACAGATTTTCCAGTTTAAATTGAAGGTGAATTCAGACCAACTGTCCCTTCCAGAAAATCTAAAGTCCAATTGTGAATTTTAAGTTATAAATTAACATAAGTAATGGAAGCTTACTTTATGCTCTCAAATCACCTAAGATGAAGGCCCCTTTTATCTCAGTATTCCATTACCTGAACTGAATCAAGAAGGGATTATATACTTCTTTCCCCCTCTCCTTTTGGGTCCTGTGGATTGCAAAGTTTATATTTCTCTCCTATTTCATTTGTTTTTCTCAGATTTGTATAATCCCTACAAGACCCAGCAGTTCCAGCTATATTGACCTTGGAGTTAGAATTCCAAGTAGGGTACTGAAGCCAGCTAACTCATCAAAGAACCCTTGAAAAGACTGAGTGTCTGGGACTCAAGCCCAAGAAAGATTTTGGACTATGAACTGGGACTGTGCTACATAAAAATTGAATCTATGAATCTAATGCCTTTCTCTTCCCCAGAGAATAAAGTGGTATAGGGATGGGGGAGAATAGCATAGGACTTACGCCTCCTATGTGTTATAGAGTTTGTGTACTTATTATATCTCTGAAGTAAATATTCCTTTGCAAAAACTAATCTGACTTTTAATAGTTAAATGGAAGTTGGATTAAAGGGAGTCACCCTTACAGTTAGAGAAGCATCACTGGTGGGAGCTATTGCCAGTGGTAGAACCTGACATACAAATCCTTTTTAAGAGTACCAGGGAACTCTGAGGAAAGGGTGAAATATAACATCACTGGCTTCAGGCAATAGGGGCCAGAGTGGTCAAGTGTTTACACAAAGAATACAAGCAAGATTTTAGAAAACAGATATTTCTAAAATGATAGTTTAATATTAGTACTCTTGAAAACTTTATGTTTAATTTTTGTAATACTGTTTATCTTTTAGGTAATTCTAAGGGATATAGCCTGAACCCCATACTTAGATAGTAGTTATAGTATTCATTTTGAAATTATTCTTTCCATTATTCCTCTAATACATTCTCAGAAAAATGTATAACATTATGTAACAAGATTTCCTTATACTAAATAGTGTTATGCAGAAACTTTCTATGATTTATATGACAAATGAAGAGCTCTGAAGAAGGCCAAATATGCACAATTTGTCTTCTTAAGAGAGACTCAGTATTTCACATAGCAGTAGATAATAAATAGATCACTTATTTCATAAATTTAGAAGCCACAAGTCTACAAACAGACAACAGGCGATCCAAAACCTAGTGGGATGATTAAATGGCTCAGATATTTGACCAAAAGTCGAAAAATCACAGATAAGAATACCAATTTTTGGCACTTGAGTATATCTTCAATCTTATCATATCAAGTAATGATTGATATAAACATGAACATGAATCAATACTGAGTGAATGCTACTTATTAAAATGTCATGAGTAAGTTATTTTCTGTAAAATAAAATGCCAATTACCTGTAAATGACGCTGATTTAGACATAGTAATTAAGCTCATTCGATGGCCTGAAAGGCCTGCTTCCTACCCTGAACAATTTTGACTGATTCAAAGTGATTCAGAACCATTGTAGAAAGTGTCTGTGCAGTTTCTGTATCAAACATTCGAGGACAACTTTTAAGCACTATATAACCATCCTTCCCCTGGAGGGAAAAAAAAAGATTTCAATTATCCATTTCATGGATTTATCAAAAGATAAAGTTTTCATATTTACTTTTGAAATAATGACACATATTCACTAATATAGAATAAAAAGTGGATATTTCTACACATGGGCATTACTAAACTCACAAATTCCCTTCCCACTTTCTGGGCTTACTCCTGATGCCTCTGGCTATTATTAAGCAGACTAGGGCTTGTCTGGGCAGAAAGTTCTTACAAATGAGTCCCAGCAGGTTTAAGTTTTTACATAATCAAAAGTTACTATAATTAATGAGATGCATTTAAACAAATTAAAAATATTTATAAAATAAAAATACAGAAACCCATTCTTTCTGACAACTAATTAAAAAAAACATTCAAAAATAAAATATATAAATGTATTACTGTATTTTTGTTATCTGGCCATACAAAAAGCATAGTTATTATAGTGGGGCTAAAAATCCAATTAATGAAAAAACAGAATTCAAAATGTAGGAAACAACAGAAAATATGCTGGTAATATTTACTGAAATCAATGATAAAATGAAATCATCAACAAACAGTCTTTACAAGAAAAATTCCAAGGTACTGATTCAAATTCAAATATTTTTTTTTTAAAAAATCTCACATTTGCAATGTACTCTTTAATAGCAAGAAGATACACTTTTTTTCCCTTAAGTATTGTCCTTGAATTTTTACAGTATCTCCTATAATTCGGTGTCCTGGTTCTGCATCTGGATCAAATCCAAATTCCATTCCTGCAACCTAAGGAAATCTAAAATTTAAAAAGATGATGTTCTAATAGAATTGCTATCTTTATCAAAAGATGTATAAATATGAGAAATCATTTTAAAAATCATACAGGAACATACTTTGTTAACCAGTTAAAAATAAGTTACCAAAAATAATTACCTTCAAGAATTATGGACCATAAGAAACAACTCTTTTATTTGGTAATAATACTCAAAAGGACCCTGGAAGCATTGATAACAATGATAGTGGAGGTGATGGAATTCCAGCTGAGCTATTTAAAACATGAAAAAATGCTGCTGCTAAGTGCTGCACTCAATATGCCAGCAAATTTGAAAAATTCAAGAGTGACCACTGGATTCGGAAAAAAAAATTAGTTTGCATCCCAATCCTAAGGAAAGGCAAGGCCAAAGAATATTCAAATTATCAAATAATTACATTGATTTGTCACACCAGCAAGGTTATGCTTTTAATTCTTCAAGCTAGGTTTTAAAATATGTAAACCAAGAATTACCAGAAAAGCAGATTGACTTGTTTTCAAAGAAGCAGAGAAACCAGAGATCAAATTGCCAACATTCATTAAATTATAGAGAAAGCAAAGGAATGCCAGAAAAACATCATTTCCTTCACTGACTATACTAAAATCTTTGTGTATGGATCACGACAAAATGTGGCAAATTCTCAAAGAGATGGGAGTACCAGATCATCATACTTCACTCCTGAAGAATCTGTATTCTGGCTAAGAAGTAACAGAAGCAAAAACTGAGCAATTAATTGTTTTAACACTGGAAAAGCAGTACCGCTATGTTGCATATTGTCACCTTATTATTTAACTCATACACAGAATATATCATATGAAATGTCAAAATGGATGAATCAAAAGCTGGAATTAAAGTTATCAAGAGAAAGAACAAACTAGGATATACATACAATACTATTCTGAAAGCAGAAAGTGCAGAGGAATTAAGGAGTCTCTTGATGAGAGTGAAAGAGGGAATGTGAAAACTGGCTTGAAGTTTAACATAAAAAAACCTAAGATCTGGGCAATTGGTTCTATAACTTCCTGGCAAATAAAGAAAGAAGAAATGGAAGTAATGCCAGATTTTGTATTCTCCAGGGAGGATTCAAAATATGTAACAACAAATTGCCAGATCAAGAAAGTGTGTGTGTGTGTGTGTGTGTGTGTGTGTGTGTATTATGTGTATTATGATATATAAGCAGTTTTTCTTTACTTCCTTTAAATTGTTCTTTGGTTCACTGCTGCATACCTTATTTACTTTATTCTTTATTCATCCTTTCAGCCCCCCTCCCACATCATCCCCAAGCAAGCTACAGTTAAGATATATTTATGCATACATATGTAGACATATACATACACACAAATCTTTCTTATCTCTGCTGATTCTTTAAATTCTGCTCCCTAACTTGCCTTACTATTACTTAGCCTTTCCCCCACCCAAGATCCCTCTCTTGTTTTCTTTCCTCACCCTTTGCTTTACCATCTGCCCATCCCTCTTCCTTGTTTTTTTAAAATAGGTTTTGAAGAATGCTATATCCTTTGTGGTATGTAGTGTTATCTACTGAACCTAATCCCAAAGTGTGTAGGTTTTCAGAATTATGAGTCCTTCTTCCCCCTTTAATGCCTCTGTGTTTATTCTTCCTCTGCACCTCATTTGTATAACATAATTACTATTTTTACCTTAATTCTGCCAATCTTTCTTCTGAGCTATCCTATTGCTGATGTGAATCTTAAACATATAATGTACATATATAAAAAACATAATTTGTCCATGTTTAAATAGTTTGTCCATGTTAAATTCCTTAAAACTGATCTTTCATATTGAGTCTGATATGCTAAATTTTCTGTTATGTTCAAGTATGGTTGATAGAAAGTCCTGAAAATATATGTTTTATCTATTTTTTCTCATTTAAAATTATAATTTTGCTTGATATGATAGTTTTGGCCACAGGCCTAGTTCTTTTGATTGTGAGTAGATATGATTCCAGGATCTGCAGTCTTTTATTGTAGCTGCTGATAAGTCTTGCACAATTCTAATTGTAGCTCCATATTTGAATTTTATCTTGTTTCTTGCAAAATTTTCGCTTTCATCTGGGGGTTTCAAAATTTGGCAATACTCCTCCTGTGTGTTTTCCACAAAGAATCTCTTAAGGTGGTGATGGGTGGATTTTTTTTTTCTATTTTTACTTTCCTCTTATGTTCTATCACTCCAGGACAATTTTCTTGGGTTGTTTCCTGCATTGTTGTGTCAAGGTTCTCTTTTTGGTCACAACTTTTTGGCAGTTCAATTATTCTTATATTGTCTTTTTTTGATCTGTTCTCCAGATTTGTTTTTCTTAGAAAATTTTTTATGTTCTGTTATATTTTCTAATTCTTTATAATGTTTTGCTATTTCTTGGTCTCTCATAGCTTCACTGGCTTCCCTTTGCCCAATTCTAATTTTCAAAGAATTATTTTCATCTTTGAGACTTTGTACCTCCTTTTCTAGTTGGTTAACTTTTTTTTCATAATCTTGTTTTTTCTTGTATAGTTTTTCTTTTTCTTTTCTTTTCTTTTTTTTTACTTTTCCCTCAGAATATCTCATTTGATTTTAAAATTCTTTTTTTTTACTTCTATAAATTCTCTCTGGGTAGGGAGCCATTTCACATGACTTTTTGGGGTAGTGGCTTTTTTTTTTAACTGAAGTGCCCTGTTCTGAAGATAAATCCTACTCTTCCCTGTTCCCATAATACATTTCAATGGTAGGTTCTTTCTTCTTTCTGGTTCTTTTTTTTTTTTAAATAAGAATTATTTGTGTAAGAATTTTTACTTGTGGTATAGGGAAATAGTGCCTCAAGCTTTCCTTCAGCCCCCCACTCTGACCAGGAACCCCAAACCAAGAGTTCCACCCTTCTGCAAGTGCCCAAAGCCAGTCTGTCCCAGACCCACGGTTTTTGCATTCACTGGTGCTGGTTCCTTCTTACCCAGGGACCCATCTCAGCAGCAAAGCTGCTTTCTAATCAGCCAAGGTTTCCTCATTCTTCCCAGACTCAGACCCCAACTCCACAAACATTATGGGAGATAAGTCTTTGTGGTTCCTGTGGAGGCTCCAGCCACACCTAGCTAGCCTGAGGGGTCCCCACTTGGTGTTTCCATGGAGATAGCCCAGAGCTATTTGCACTTCAAACCGGTTAATCTCCAGCCCAGGTTCTTTCTTCAAATTTTCTTGGATTGTATCAGGAGGACCCCAGTTCTGCTCCAAGTCTTCTTTATTTTTCGTGAGTCTGTGTTCACCCTGAGGTACAAATTTGTTCTATTTGTGAGGGAAATCTGAAGAACTTGAAATTCACCAACCTACTCTGCTGTCTTCCCAGAATCCTTGCCACCAGATTTTGTATTCTCAAAGATCAATGAAGATGACAGCTACAGCCATGAAATTAAAGGATATTTGCTCCTTGGAAGGTAAGCAATGTCAATTCTGGATAGCCTAATTTAAAAAGCAGAGACATCATATATTCAAAGATGCTTTTTCTAGTAGCAATGTTGGGACTATGAGAATTGGGCTATAAGAGAACTGAGAAGCTCAAAATCAAAGATTTTGAATTCTGGTACTGGAGAAGACTTTGGAGAGTCCTTTGATCAGCAAGAAAGTCAAATCAGTCAGTACATAAAGTAATTCGAGCTATTCAGTGAAAGGTCAAATACTGAAGCTGAAGCTTAAATACTTTGATCACATAATAAGCAGATGGAATTCATTGGAAAAGACCTGAATATTGGGAAAGGTTGAAGGTAAAACGTAAAGGGGACAGCAGAGGATTAAATGGATATCTAATATCATGGAAACAACAAAACATGAATTTGGACAGTCTGAGAGAAATTGGAGGATAGAAGGACTTGGTATGTTATGGTCCATGGAGTCATGAAGAGTTGGACATGGACTCAACAACAATTACACTCCCCCTCTCTCTTTTTCTGTGTGTGTAGATATATACATATCTACACACATATGCATGTATATATATACATATATCTATATATACACACAAACACACACACATATAGCCTTGTATTCCTTTTTCCAGTTTTAATTCAATCTTATACACACACATACACACACACACACACACACACACACACACACACACACATATATATATATATAGCCTTGTATTCCTTTTTCCAGTTTTAATTCAATCTTATACACACATACATACACACATATTTTAATAGAAGAGGAAAAGAATCAGTGTTGGGAAATAAAAGACTGGAAATGTATAAGAACAAGTTTCCCAATAGATAAGATCAAAGAATACTAACATATAGTTTTCAAATGAAGAAATGAAAACTATCCACAACCATATAAAAAGTGCTCCAAATCACTAAGATAGATATAAAAACAACTTTAAGGTTTTATCTTACAACCGCATAACTATGAAAGATAACATAATGAAAAAAATCCTAAATATCAGAAAGTTAACAGAGAACAAGATTCCTCTTGCAATGTTAGTAGAAGTGGGAATTAGGATAACCATTTGGGAAATTAGTCTAGAGCTATACTCAAAACTTGTGGCTTTCTGGACTATCAATATTACTGACAATTGCATACCACCTATCAGATACATACCACAAAGAGATCAAAAATAGAAGGAAAATAACCCACTCCTAGGTCTTCTAAAGATAATTAAAGGAAAGGAAAATAAATATCTATGTTCTAAAATATTTACAGCAAAGAAGTGGAATGGCAGAACAAATTGTAGCATATGTTCATGATGGAATACCACTATACTGGACTTGCTGGGGGTGGAGCCAAGATGGTTGAGAGCAGATGCTCCTGTGACCTCCTCTGACTTTCTCTCAAACCAACAGCAGATGAAGCTTCTAAATTGGTTTTAAAGTCAAAGAATCCACAAATATTTAGAGTACAACACATTTCTAGAAGTTACATTGGAAGGACTTCAGAAGAGGTCTGTTTCAATTGGGCAGGGGGACAGTCTGCTGAGCCCAGAACACAGCACAGGAGATTAGAACAAGGAACTGCAGCAAGAGTTGGAGCTTTGTGGCTTCCACACACCTGGGAATCTTCTGTGGGCCTCTTGGGCCAATCTGTCCTGATTGTAAGCAGGTGGTTTGTCAGATCTGCCTTTTGTGGGGGGGGAGGGTAGACTGTGAACCACTGAGCCCCAACCTAGATGTCATTACACAGCACCTTAAAGCAATCAGTCAATCAGCAGAACTGCCCAGCACTGGAAATCAATAAATCAATCAGCAGAACTGCCCCAGGGCAAATTAAAGCAGCTGTCTCTCCTTTGCCTAGGACAGACCTCAAGCCTTAAAAAAATAAATAAATGAAACAAAAAGAACTCTCACCATACACAGCTTTTATGGAGAGAGAGAAGAGCAGACCTCAAATCCTGAGGCCCCTAAAGGTAAAGCAAGTCCAGAAAAAGGCCCAAAGGGAGACATGAGCTGGTCCCTATCTCACCAGGCTTTCTTCGAAGATTGCATAAAGGTCCTTAAAAGAGAGTTAGAGGAAATATGGGGAAATGAAATGAGATCATTGAAAAAAAGAATGGAAAAATAATGCAATGAACAAAAAAATTTAATTGGCCAATTGAAAAAGAAGGTAATTGAAGAAAATAATACACTAAAAATTAGAATTGAACAAATGGAAGTGAATGACTCAATAAGACTTCAAGAATCAGTCAAATAAAAACAAAAAAAAATGAAAAAAATAGAAGAAAATATGAAACATCTCCTAGGAAAAACAACTGACCTGGAAAATAGATCTAGGAGAGACAATCTAAGGATTATAGGGCTTTTTGAAAGCCATGATGAAAAAAAGAACCTAGATATAATCTTACAGGGAATCATAAGAATATACTATAAGAAATGATGAGTTCATTGATTTTAGAAAAATATGGATAGACGCACAAAATAATGAAGAACAAAATGATTAAAATCAGTAGATTGGATATAGTAAGAAAAATATTGTTTTGAGAACAACTTTGAGCAACACAGTAATTTTGACTATGATAAATACCCAAATTAACTACAAAGGACCTATGAGGGAAGATGAAATCTGCATCCAGAGAAAGAACTGATAAGTGGAAGTACATATAGAATGATTTTACACACACATATGTATGTATATATATACATACATCAATGCATGCATGCACACATATTTGTGTCTAATGGTTTCTAGGATAAGGAACTGAGGAGGAAAGGGAAAAAAGTGGGGAGGGAGAAAGTCATATTATAACTTTATTATATAATATTTAAATGGACATTCGCAAATTGCACATAATAGAGTTGCCAATTCATTCACAATTATCTTATTTTAATTCAACTATGTTATGGACATGTTCTTTTTCTTTCATAAATTAAAAATAAACACAAATTTAAACAAATTATAACATCTTCTTCAAAGAACTAGAAACAAAGTATATATCTGGGAAATGATCTGTATCGGGGGGGAAAGAGAATTGTTAGACCCCCTTAACCACAGGTGTTGGTACCCACATAATGGTTTTAGGGAAACCAGAATGAAAAGCAAGACTAGTTGCTAGGCAATGCTCTTTTTAGAACTTTATGTTTTGTGATACTTGGTTGTTTTGATGAGGGTATCAGTGGAAAGGAGGCAGTGCTTGGTACATACTGCTTCCCGTTTCACAGAATTTCATATAGTTGGCTTGCCTATCCCATTGGCAGTAGGTAAGCAAATGGGGGTGAACACAATGTTGAGCCCCTTTTTCATAGGTGTTCCTTTCTAATATGAGAGTAGTAAAGGATATTCTGGATGCAGTGGTGTGAAGGACGTGTGGGAGGATCACTGCTTATTCCTAAGACTCTGACAAACATGAATTCAGGGAATCTCTGTGGAGAGATTTATATAAGTTAAAGCAAAATAAAATGTTGAAAATCAGGAGAACAATTTACACAATGAAAAGAAAAACCATTTTAAAAAATTACAAAATTCTGTTAAATGCAGTCAACAATGAGGACTTCAAAAGTCTGAGGAGGAAGAATGACATCCAATTCTTGGCAGAGAGAAGATAGAGTAGAGGTGTAGAATGAAGCATATATTTTCAAAGATAGATAATATGTGTAATTGTTTTATGTGATTATATTTAAAGGCTTCTATTAAAAATGAGTATAGCATAGAGTGATAACTGATAAAAACAAAAAAGAAGTAAGGGAAGGAAGGAAAGAAAGGAATGAAGGAAAAGAAGAAAGAAGGGACAGAGGGAGGGAGAGAGGGAAAGGAAAGGATACAGGGAAGGGGAAGAAGAGAAAAAAGAGAGAAAGAAAGAGGGGAATGAGAAAGAATAGAAGGAAGTTAGATAAATAAAACATTTAAAAATACAGTAGGAAAAAACACAAGAGATTCAAATCAAAAGAGGATATAAACAAGAAATTTTGTTAAATTAAATATCACTTAAAAATTACATAACAAGTCTAGTTTTATATGCAGTACTTTTTATCTTTTTTTATATTTAACTATTCATTTTTATTGATAGTTAAGTTCCTAATAAAAATAAAATTTAAACAAACTTACCAAAAAAGAGAAAAAGCTTAAGCCTCCTGTAAAATGGTTGTAGTTTAAAACTAAATAAATAAAAATTAAAATATAGCTATAAAAGTAAAAAAATACCTTTCTGATTAATATTACAACCACCACCAAAAGTATATAATATTTTAATAAGCACATATCAACATAGCTTTATGCAAGGTGATGTGCCAACTTTAAGAAAATGAGAATATGGGCACTGGGTGTCACATAAAAAGACTGATGTTAAGAGAAATAAGCAGAACCAGAAGATCATTATACACGGCAACATCAATGGCAACATCAATATCATATCATGATCAATTCTGATGAATGTGACTCTTTCTAACAATGAGATGGTTGAGGCCAGTTCCAATGATCTTGTGATGAAAAGAGCGATGTGCACCTAGAGGAGGACTATGGGAACTGAGAGTGTTGTCTTTTTTATTGTTCACTTGCATTTTGTTTTCTTACTCATTTTCTTTCCTTTTTGAGCTGATTTCTCTTGTGCAGCAAGAGAATTGTATAAATATGTTAGATTTCACATACTGGATTTAACATATCCAGTTGCTTGCTATCTGGGGAGGAGGTTGGGGAAAGGAGGGGAAAAATCTGAAATACAAGGCTATGCAAGGGTCGATGTTGAAAAATTATTCATGCATATGTTTTGAAAATAGAAAAAGCTGGGGGCAGAGCCAAGATGGCAGAGTGAAAACGTGACTCTCTGAGTCCTCCTCCGATCTTCTCTCAAACCAACAATAAAATAAGCCTCTGAACTGATCTTCAAGTCAATGAATCCATAAATAATTGGACACTGCTTTCTGAAGAACTTCATATCAAGTTTGTTTAACTGGGACAGAGGGATAAACAGTGGACTTCATGTAG
Organism: Myrmecobius fasciatus; assembly: GCA_023553655.1. NCBI lineage: Eukaryota > Metazoa > Chordata > Mammalia > Dasyuromorphia > Myrmecobiidae > Myrmecobius > Myrmecobius fasciatus. The sequence goes on along the minus strand of JAJPUD010006900.1, from coordinate 11,946 downwards.
GCAGGAAGTGAGAGGGGTACTCAGCTCATCTTGGCAGAAACTCCAAACTCCAAATTCCAAACACCTGGAGTTTATCTGAGGCACTCGGGACACTCTGCCCTGATTGAGGGCAAGTGTTCTGGCAGACTTGCCTTGTTTAAGGAGTAATTCGGACTTAGTCCCAGCCCCCACCAGCACAGCACCTTAAGTTAATTCGCTGAAGTGCCCTAGGGCAAAGATCTTCAGCTGCCGTTTTTGTCCCTACCTTAAAGAGATATCCACGCTGTCCAAAAAAAAAAAAAAATGAAGAGGCAAAAGAGAGGTCTCACCATAGACAGCTTTTATCGAGAGAAAGAAGGGATGACCCCAGATTCTGAGGTTCCTTTAGACAAAACTCCAGAGGAAGTTATTAAGGACCATCACTGGTCCCCTTTTCAAAAGACCTTTCTGGAAGATTGCATAAAGAACCTCAAAAGAGAGCTGGGGGATAAATGGGAAAATAAACTGAAATCAGTGCAAGAAGGATATGATGCCCTGCAAAAGAGATATGAAAAAGACATTTATTTATTGAATTTATTGAAAAATAAAATTAGTGAATTGGAAAAAGACAATAATGCACTGAAAACTAAAATTAGTGAAGTGGAAAAACACAATAATGCACTGAAAAATAAAATTAGTGAAGTGGAAAAAGAGTGCAATGAACAAAAAAATTCAATTGGCCAGTTACAAAAAGAGCTTAAAAAGGTAACTGAAGAAAACAACACTTTAAAAATAAGAATTGAACAAATGCAAGTGAATGACTCAATAAGACTTCAAGAATCAGGCAAACAAAAACAAAAAAATGAAAAATTATAAGAAAATATGAAATATCTCCTAGGAAAAACAACTGACTTGGAAAATAGATCTAGGAGAGACAATCTAAGGATTATTGGACTTCCTGAAAGCCATGATGAAAAAAAGAATTTAAACACTATCTTCCAGGAAATCCTGAAAGAAAACTGCCCTGAGGTTGTAGAATCAGAAAGCAAAATCACCATTGAAAGAATTCACCAATCACCTCCTGAAAGAGACCCCAAAATTAAAACCCCAAGGAATATCGTGGCTAAATTTCAGGACTATCTCACCAAGAAAAAGATTCTGCTAGCAGCTAGAAAGAAACAATTCAAATACCGAGTTTCAATAATTAGAATCACACACGATCTCTCAGCCTCCACATTGAAGGATAGAAGAGCCTGGAACCAGATATTCCCAAAAGGCAAAAAAAACTTGGATTACAGCCAAGAATAACCTATCCAGCTAGAATAAGCATTATCCTCCAGGGAAGAAGATGGTCATTCAATGATATAGGTGAATTTCACCTATTTCTAATGAAAAGACCAGATCTGAAGAAAAAATTTGACATCCAAACACAGAACTCAAGAGAAGCATGAAAAGGTAAAAAGGATAGGACTCTTGAGAACTTTATTTCTACTATGGGGATACTTAAAGTTTGGGGGTATAATTAACTAGATATTACTTTGATAATATGAAAAAGAAAACTAGAGGGGGAACGGTTGTCATACTGGGGAAAAGAGGGAAAAAGTGGTAAAATAAGATCTAAAAAAAGGAGGTAAAAACAAGGTAAAATCTCTTGAAGAAGCAAAGAAAATCTAATATAATTGAGAGAAACAGGGGAGGGAGGTGAGCATTGTGTAAATCTTACTCTCATAAGGTTGGGTTCTAAAAGTGTATATCAGACACTTGATTTCACATAGAAACTTGCCTGTTGCTAGAGGGAAGTGGGAGGGAAAGGAGGAAAAGAAAGGGATAAACTAATAGAAGGGAAAATAGGAGAATCAGGGGAAAGGAGTAAAAACAGGGGGAGGGGATCTAAAGGGTGATGGATTGTTTGGGGGAGGGGGTCATCAAAAGCAAAGTACTGAGGAGGGGGGAAGGGAGAAAGGGGAAAGGAAAGGGGAAAACATAACTTGAGTAAATAAGATGGCAGGAAATAAAGAATTAGTTATTCTAACTGTGAATGTGAATGGGATGAACTCTCCCATAAAGCAGAAGCAGATAGTAGACTGGATTAAAAAACACAATCCCACAATATGTTGTCTACAAGAAACACACCGAAAACATAGTGACACATAGGATGAAGGTAAAAGGCTGGAGCAGAACCTATCATGCTTCAGGTGAACAAAAAAAAGCAGGGGTAGCAATCCTTATCGCAGATCAAGTAAAAGCAAAGTTAGATCTAATCAAAAGAGATAAGGAAGGAAGCTATATTTTATTAAAGGGTACCATAGATAATATAGCAATATCAATACTAAATATATACGCACCAAGTGCAATAGCATCCAAATTCCTAGGGGAGAAATTAAGAGAGATGCGAGAAGAAATAGATAGCCAAACTATACTAGTGGGGGATCTTAACCTTGCTCTCTCAGAATTAGATAAATCAAACCAAAAAATAAACAAGAAAGAAACTGAGATAAACCAATTGTTAGAAAAGTTAGGTATGACAGATCTATGAAGAAAGTTGAATGGAGACAGTAGGGAGTTTACTTTTTTCTCAGCAGTCCATGGAACCTATACAAAAATTGACCATGTGTTAGGACATAAAAACCTCAAAATCAAATGCAGAAAGGCAGAAATAGTAAATGCATCTTTTTCAGATCATGATGCAATAAATATCGCATGCAATATAAGGCCAGGAGAAAATAGACCAAAAATTAATTAGAAATTAAATAATCTAATCCTGAAGAATGAATGGGTGAAAGAGCAAATCATAGACAAAATCAATAGTTTCATCCAGGAGAATGACAATAATGAGACAACATACCAAAATTTGTGGGATACAGCCAAAGCAGTTATAAGGGGTAATTTTATATCTCTAGATGTTTACTTGCATAAAATAGAGAAAGAAAACATCAACGAATTGGGCTTATTATTAAAAAAAACTAGAAAAAGAACAAATTAAAAACCCTCAATTAAATACCAAATTGGAAATTCTAAAAATAAAAGGAGAAATTAATAAAATTGAAAATAAGAAAACTATTGAATAAATAAATAAAACTAAGAGTTGGTTCTACGAAAAAACCAACAAAATAGATAAGCCTTTAGTTAATTTGATAAGAAAAAGGAAAGAGGAAAATCAAATTGTTAGTCTCAAAATGATAAGGGAGAACTTTCCTCCAATGAAGAGGTATTAGAGCAATAATTAGGAGTTACTTTGCCCAACTTTATGCCAGTAAGTTTGATAATCTAAATGAAATAGAGGAATATCTACAAAAATATAGATTGCCCAGGTTAACAGAAGAGGATATAAATTATTTAAATAGCCCCATATTAGAAAAAAAATTGAACAAGTTATTAACCAACTCCCTAAGAAAAAATCTCCAGGGCCAGATGGATTTACATGTGAATTCTACCAATATTCAAAGAACAATTAATCCCAACACTATATAAACTATTTGAAAAAATAAGGAAAGAAGGTGTACTACCAAATTCCTTCTATGACACAGATATAGTGCTGATAGCTAAAGCAGGTAGGGTGAAAACAGAGAAAGAAAACTATAGACCAATTTCCCTAATGAATATTGATGCAAAAATTTTAAATAAGATATTAGCAACGAGATTACAGAAAGCCATCCCCAGGACAGTACACTATGACCAAGTAGGATTTATACCAGGGATGCAGGGCTGGTTCAATATTAGGAAAACTATCAGCATAATTAATTATATTAATAACCAAACTAACAAAAACTATATGATTATCTCAATAGATGCAGAAAAAGCATTTGATAAAATCCAACACCCTTTCCTATTAAAAACACTAGAGAGTATAGGAATAAATGGGCTTTTCCTTAAAATGATCAGTAGCATCTATTTAAAACCATCAGCAAGCATCATATGTAATGGAGACAAATTAAAATCATTCCCAATAAGATCAGGAGTGAAAAAAGGCTGCCCACTGTCACCATTACTGCTTAATATTGTATTAGAAACGTTAGCTTTAGCAATAAGAGAAAAAAAAAGAGATAAAAGGAATCAGAGTAGGTAATGAAGAAACCAAATTATCACTCTTTACAGATGACATGATGATATACTTAGAGAACCCTAGAGACTCAACTAAAAAACTACTAGAAACAATTCACAACTTTAACAAAGTTGAAGGATTCAAATTTAATCCACATAAATCATCAGCATTTTTATATATTACCAACAAAATTCAGCAGCAAGAGATGCAAAAAGAAATTCCATTCAAATAACAGATGATAGGATAAAATATTTGGGAATCTATCTACCAAGGAAATGTCAGAAACTATACAAACTAAACTACAAAACACTTTCCACACAAATAAAATCAGACCTAATCAATTGGAAAAACATTAAGTGCTCATGGGTAGACAGAGCGAATATAATAAAAATGACAATACTACCCAAACTAACGTACTTATTTTGTGCCATACCAATCAAACTCCCACGAAATTATTTAACAGATCTAGAAAAAATAATAGCAAAGTTCATTTGGAAGTACAAAAGGTCAAGGATTTCAAGGGGATTAATGAAAAAAAAAACGGCATATGAAGGTGGCCCTGCTGTACCAGATCTAAAATGATATTATAAAGCATCGGTCATCAAAACCATTTGGTACTGGCTAAGAAAAAGAGCAGTCACTTAGTGGAATAGGATAGGATCACAGGACAAAATAGGCAATAACTATAGCAGTCTAGTGTTTGATAAATCCGAAGACCCCAGCTTTTGGGATAAGTTCTCACTATTCGGCATAAACTGCTGGGAAAATTGGAAACTAGTGTGGAAGAAATTAGGACTTGACCCATACTTAACACCACATACCAAGATAAGATCTAAATGGGTTCAAGATCTAGATATAAAGAGTGATTTTGTAAGCAAATTAGAGGAACGTAATATAGTTTATCTCTCAGACCTGTGGAGATGGAATAAATGTATGTCCAAAGAAGATCTGGAACTCCTAATTGAACACCAGATAGATAATTTTGATTATATTAATTTAAAAAGTTTCTGTACAAAAAAAAAACTAATGCAGACAAGATTAGGAGGGAAGCATCAAATTGGGAAATCATCTTTACATTTAATGGTTCTGATAAAAAGCTCATTTCTAAAATATATAGAGAATTGTCTCATATTTATAAGAATTCAAGCCACTCTTCCATAGACAAGTGGTCAAGGGATATGAACAGACAGTTTTCAGATGATGAAATTAAAACCATCTCTAGTCATATGAAAAGTTGCTCCAAATCACTATTGATCAGAGAAATGCAAATTAAGACAACTCTGAGGTACCACTACACACCTGTCAGATTGGCTAAAATGACAGGAAAAGATAACGATGAATGTTGGAGGGGATGTGGGAAAACTGGGACACTAATACATTGTTGGTGGAACTGTGAACAGATCCAACCATTCTGGAGAGTAATTTGGAGCTATGCTCAAAAAGTTATCAAACTTTGCATACCCTTTGACCCAGCAGTGTTTCTATTGGGCCTATATCCCAAAGAGATCTTAGAGGAGGGAAAGGGACCCACATGTGCAAGAATGTTTGTGGCAGCCCTTTTTGTAGTGGCTAGAAACTGGAAACTGAATGGATGCCCATCAATTGGAGAGTGGCTGAATAAATTGTGGTATATGAATGTTATGGAATATTATTGCTCTGTAAGAAACGACCAGCGGGATGATTTCAGAGAGGCCTGGAGAGACTTGCATGAACTGATGCTGAGTGAAATGAGCAGAACCAGGAGATCATTATACACAGCAACAACAATATTACATGATGATCAATTCTGATGGACATGGCTCTCTGCAACAAAGAATTGTCTCAAACCAGTTCCAATTGTTCACTGAAGAAAACTATATACACCTAGAGAGAGAGATATGAAATATGGACCACAATGTAACATTTTCATGATCTCTATTGATGTTTGCTTGCATTGTGTTGCCTTTCTCTGATTTTCTTTTTTTTTTCTTGTAGATAGGATTTTTCTTGCACAACCTGTCAAGTATTTCAATATTATTAACATGTAGTGGACTTCCTGCCATTTAGGGGAGGGGAGGGGATTGGGGGTAAAATTTGTAATGGAAAGCTTTGTAAAGATCAATGCTGGGGAACTACGCATACATATGTTATACAAATAAAAAGCTTTAATAAAAAAAGAAAATAGAAAAAGCTTTTAAAAATGGAATAGGATTAATATTACGTGAATTTGAATCCAATATTTAGAACCTGAAGATTTAATTTTAAGGAAAACTCATCTGTCTGTTTTGCTTCTTTTGACTGGTATTCCTACATATTTTTTCCTCTGCCAGTTTCTTTATCTAGTATTCTATTTGTTTAAGTGAGTCCCATTCTTCTCTTACATATGTAATTTTGTGATTAGACCAAATTCAATAATCACAAACCAAGGGGGACAGAGCCAAGATGGCGGAGTAAAAACGTGACTCTCTGCATCCTCCTGTGATCTTCTCTCAAATCAACAATAAAATAAGCCTCTGAACTCATCTTCAAGTCAACAAATCCAGAAATAATTGGACACTTCTTCCAATTACCTGTGAAGAACTTCATTTCAGGTCTGTTTAACTGGGGCAGAGGAGTAAACAGTTTATTTGGTGCAGCCCGGAAGTGAGGGTGGGATGCAGCTCAGCATGGCAGAAACTCCAAACTTCAAACTCCAAACACCTAGAGTTTATCTGAGGCACTCGGGACACTCTGCCCTGATTGGGGGCAGGTGTTTTGGCAGACTTGCCTTATTTAAGGAGTAATTCTGACTTAGTCCTAGCCCCCACCAGCACAGCACCTTAAGTTAATTCGCCGAAGTGCCCTAGGGCAAAGATCTTCAGCTGCCGTTTTTTTCCCTACCTTAAAGAGATATCCACGCTGTCTAAAAAAAAATGAAGAAGCAAAAGAGAGCACTCACCATAGACAGCTTTTATTGAGAGAAAGAAAGGCAGACCCCACATCCTGAGGTTCATTTAGACAAAACTCCAGAGGAAGTCAGCAAAGACCATCACTGGTCCCCTTTTCAAAAGGCCTTTCTGGAAGATTGCATAAAGAACCTCAAAAGAGAGCTGGAGGATAAATGGGAAAATAAACTGAAATCAGTGCAAGAAGGATATGATGCCCTGCAAAAGAGATATGAAAAAAAACACCAATTTATTGAAAAATAAAATTAGTGAAGTGGAAAAAGAGTGCAATGGACAAATTGGCCAGTTACAAAAGGAGCTTAAAATGGTAACTGAAGAAAACAACACTTTAAAAATAAGAATTGAACAAATGCAAGTGAATGACTCAATAAGACTTCAAGAATCAGTCAAAGAAAACCAAAAAAATGAAAAATTAGAAGAAAATATGAAATATCTCCTAGGAAAAACAACTGACTTGGAAAATAGATCTAGGAGAGACAATCTAAAGATTATTGGACTTCCTGAAAGCCATGATGAAAAAAAGAATCTAAACACTATCTTCCAGGAAATCCTGAAAGAAAACTGCCCTGAGGTTGTAGAATCAGAAGGCAAAATCACCATTGAAAGAATTCACCTATCACCTCCTGAAAGAGACCCCAAAATTAAAACCCCAAGGAATATCGTGGCTAAATTTCAGGACTATCACACCAAGAAAAAGATTCTGCTACCAGCTAGAAAGAAACAAATCAAATATGAAACATCAATAATTAGAATCACATATGATCTGTCAGCCTCCACATTGGAGGATCGAAGGGCCTGGGACCAGATATCCCAAAAAGCAAAGGAATTTGGATTACAGCCAAGAATAACCTATCCAGCTAGAATGAGCATTATCCTCCAGGGAAGAAGATGGTCATTCAATGAAATAGGTGAATTTCACTTATTTCTAATGAAAAGACCAGATCTGAACAAAAAATTCGACCTCCAAACACAGAACTGAAGAGAAGCATAAAAAGGTAAAAAGGAAAGGACTCTTGAGAACTTTATTCCTCCTACGGGGATACTTAAAGTTTTGGGGTATAATTTAAAATAAATAATCACAAATCAAATGACTAGAATTTCTTAGAGAATATCGATACAAAATGTGCCATAATATCCATTCCACCACTGATAAGCAAACCTAATACAAAATTATACCTGCTTTTTCCTACTCTCATCAGGTCAACCTTAAGTCCTTACAAATTCACGTTGTTAAAGAGAGTATGTGTGTTTGTGTGTGTGTGTGTGTGTGTGTGTGTGTGTGTGTGTATACTTTCACAAAGGAAAAGTGAAAGGCCTTACCTCTGATCCTTTTGACTTATTTCTTATGCTAATATGAAAGTTGAATTATTTTAATTTTCACCATAATTTACTCATGAGAAATATCCTCTCCCTCCTACAATGGAGAAAAATTCATTCATTTATTAAATAAACTAATATTTATTTAATATTCACTGTGCTAGGTATTGCAGGTCATAAATAAAGCAACGATATCTGAATGTTACCTCTTGAAATCTACCTCTGTAGGTTCATAACTTTTATTTTAATGTGTCTCTCATTTCCCAAGTATAGAAGAGATGATAAATTGGTTTAGATTAGTAAATGGATTCCGTTTATTAGTTTAATCCCAGAAAATAAAACTGGGTAAATAAATGAGAAAGAAACATATATACGTGTGTATATATATATATATATATATATACATATATATATATA